>OX451217.1:123894999-124141426 GCA_949628195.1 Phasia obesa
GTGCCGTGCCCCTTGCACCACATGTACTAATACAAGCAATCCTTTGAACTCCATCCAACTTACGCTTAATTTACTCTGAGAGGCTTTTGGCCACCAAACCACAGGTGCATAAGTTATTATGGGTCGCACCATCAATATCATTTTTGTTTTCCGTATCTTCATTTCAATATGTTTGTTCCAGGTAAGATACTTATCCAGAGTAATGCCTAAATAGTTCTTTGACACACTGATTTCTGATTCGAAAAAAATTAAGGATCCCACCTCTATACCTTTCTTCCTTCAAGTGAAGAGCGTATCTTCGGATTTTGGCATACTGAATTTTAAGATTTACAGCTCTAGACTTAAGCGTAGCTTTGATTTATTATTCGACAATGGGTTTAACCACACGCTCAGTAAGAGTATTTCTCTACTTCGGGAAGGAGATTTTGTCAAAAGTACCTTCAATATCATTAAATATGGACAAAACAGCGTCGCCATTGAGAATTTCTCCTTTCGCGACTCTCACAAGTTCATGCAGAGCAATGTCAATAGACCTATCTGCTCTAAAGGCATGATGGTATCTACGCTGTCCTATAGGTCAGCGTGTGTTTCTTCATGAAGTCGGCGAACACCTTTTCCATTGTTTTCCATAGAAAAAATGACTTGAAAGACATGTTGTTCAAGCCAAACAGCACTTTGTGATTTTTAGCCAAAGCCAAAATGGCTCCTGTAGATCAAAGCGATATGAGGATATCGTTGTATATTGAAGAGGTATTGCAAATATACATTAAAAAATAGACTTTTTCTTTTATACAATTTTCTTACGTCACAGAGCTGTACCAATTCGTGAATTCCAAAAAATTCCCTTAACTTAATATCAGCCCATTAGCCAAACTTAGCCCGTTCTCTTAGTAATTACAAATTGGACAATCAGGATCCGAAAGACCGTATAAGGCCGCGATGGAATATCTATGGTGTTACATTCAAAGTAAATAGTTATCATGGTACTATAAGTTAGGAACTTTAATAGGCAGAGTCTTAGATTTTGCACCACGAACAACTTCCTTGTTAATGTGTATAGCCGAGATTGGAAAAGTGTGTGTGGTAGACCCATAAAAAGTTGAATACCTTGCGTGTTATATTTTACCAGGACCTATAACACGTGAACACTTTAAATTTTGTACTAATGGGTGATTTTTTTGAGGTTAGGATTTTCATGCATTAGTATTTGACAGATCACGTGAGATTTCAGACATGGTGCCAAAGAGAAAGATGCTCATTATGCTTTGACATTTCATCATGAATAGACTTACTAACGAGCAACGCTTGCAAATCATTGAATTTCATTACCAAAATCAGTGTTCGGTTCGAAATGTTCGAAATCCACAAATTTTGTTCAGCGATGAGGCTCATTTCTGGTTGAATGGCTACGTAAATAAGCAAAATTGCCGCATTTGGAGTGAAGAGCAACCAGAAGCCGTTCAAGAACTGCCCATGCATCCCGAAAAATGCACTGTTTGGTGTGGTTTGTACGCTGGTGGAATCATTGGACCGTATTTTTTTCAAAGATGCTGTTGGACGCAACGTTACGGTGAATGGCGATCGCTATCGTTCGATGCTAACAAACTTTTTGTTGCCAAAAATGGAACAACTGAACTTGGTTGACATGTGGTTTCAACAAGATGGCGCTACATGCCACACAGCTCGCGATTCTATGGCCATTTTGAGGGAAAACTTCGGAGAACAATTCATCTCAAGAAATGGACCGGTAAGTTGGCCACCAAGATCATGCGATTTGACGCCTTTAGACTATTTTTTGTGGGGCTACGTCAAGTCTAAAGTCTACAGAAATAAGCCAGCAACTATTCCAGCTTTGGAAGACAACATTTCCGAAGAAATTCGGGCTATTCCGGCCGAAATGCTCGAAAAAGTTGCCCAAAATTGGACTTTCCGAATGGACCACCTAAGACGCAGCCGCGGTCAACATTTAAATGAAATTATCTTCAAAAAGTAAATGTCATGGACCAATCTAACGTTTCAAATAAAGAACAGATGAGATTTTGCAAATTTTATGCGTTTTTTTTTTTAAAAAAAGTTCTCAAGCTCTTAAAAAATCACTCGTTAGTTACCCTGTTCACAACTTGCATAATCTAGAGGAAAACTGGGTAGATTGAAAGTATCATGGCATGGTATCTTCTCCAAGAAGTTATCAAGATTAACGTCAGCACTTTGCTGTGTTGCCTCTTATCTGACGGTGGTCTTAACACCGAGTGAAAGGAATATGTAGACTGGCAACCCATTGTGTAGTACTTCACACAATACGATAACGTTCCGTGTGTAGTAGCACCCATATCGGACTAAAATGTATCGAACATTCACAATGAATAGCATTTTATAGAACATGTAAGCCTGGACCTTTGTTCTAACCTCTTGTTTAGGGGTTGGAGACCATTCAACTCTTTCTGTTGAGATTGCAATAGCACACTTGATCAGCTATGCACCGTCTCTGCATACATCGATCCAAACCACAACCACCAAGTGAACCCACGAAGGGGACGTCATCAACAACCGGACACAGCGAGGAGCGGCTCTATGTGGGGCTACCTGTTCATGTAGTACCAGTTGGTTGGATACTGGTAGGGCCTCGAAAGGGATCCATAATTATACAGACCTGTTTTTTATATTCAGGATCCAGAAAGCGCCGGCAACTGGTGCCTCCACTTTCCCCGAGAGCACTTTGTCAAAGCTTTTAGAATGCTGCAGTGACAGTTTGTACCTCCGAGAGGACTTCTCCAAAAGAGAAAACTTTCATATCATTGTGTAGAGTCGAGCAAAAATTAGTCGGAATAAAACAGTGGACGGTACATTCCATATAACCTGACCTTAACTTAAAATTACTTAAAAATAATTAAGACCACTGAATAAAATATTATTGACTTATCAGACAACCCTAGTACATTTAACCTTAAGCCACACAGAAAAATTACAAGTTACTACTGACTGAACAGCATCATCATCGTCATCAATTGCAACATCATTGTCGTTGCCCTTCACTTCATCGTTGACGTCATAGTCAAAGTCATCATCAGCATGGTTGTCGATGCAGGAAACGGAAGTAAGTGTTAGTTGCTTCAATAGCTTAGCAATTTTCTTTACTACTTGCTGGCTAGTCTACTGCACCCCAACTGTTGAACATAAGGATTCTGATTCTTTCGCCTGTCTAATGGGTTTTGTCTTGTGATTTAGGTTTAATTTTCTCAAAACATTTCTTTTTGGGGTTTCTTTCTTTTGAGTTATTTTTGCCACCTTAGACAAGTGGTCGTCTCTGTAATTTTATTTTCTTATTTTTGCTATTTCTTACTACAACACAATGTTCCGCATTAAAAGGTAATTTTTTAAGGATTTCACTTTTCTTCCTTTATTATAATTTAATATTATTATTTAGCCTGTGTCAAAGACAACCTTAACGTATTTTCTGGGTAGTTTCATTTTTGTTTTCTTTTTTTATATGACCAACCAGCTACTTGCGCTTTCTTTAAAGACAGAGAAAATTCGTAGAAAAAATTGGAAAATTTATTTGATTTTTTATTTCGAAAATAATTGCTTAAGTAGTACCACTTGTTATTGTTATTGCACGCTGCTACTGCTATTGCTGCTTCTGATGCTATTGTTGTTGCCGGCAACAAGCTGTTGATTACATTTTGAACGTTGTCTGATGGTTGTCGTCTTTTATTTAGGATTATGAATGAATAATTATTTGTTATGAAAAGGGAAAATATTTTTATGAAATTAATTACTTGTATTTTAGCGCAGAAGATTTTATGGATAATTTTTTTTTTTTGTAAGGCGAAATAGAGGTGAAACAGAATAGCAGATAATTAAAGGAGACTTGGCTAAAATAAACTAGTGTCTGTTTTTCTATTATTTGGATTTTGCATTAAAAACATACTATCACCTTGTAAATCGCAGGAATAACTTACTAAAGCTATATTTACACTATCTGGGTGCTCGTCTGAGTTGATCCCTTAAACGTAAATTTTAAACTATTTAAGGGCATAATGTATTAGACAGGTATCAAGAAGTGAAATAAATTTACTTTTTAGATTCAGATATATATTTCACATGTGGTGTATAGTAGTTCAACTCAGATGAGAACTCAGATAGTGTAAAGATGGCTTAGGAAAAAAATTTTTTTTAAATTAAATTTTATTCATCAATATATTATAATACTCAAGTGTGATAAATTTATTTCAATGTTCCTCTATATCTTCAAAATCTATATAACAATTTACCTTTGCTTCGTCTAAACTGACGAGTCCTCATAGAGTCAAAATTCTCGAAATAAAAATAAGAGTAACACAAATAAACTGAATTCTCCTTAGAAAATGTATCCTTATGCTGTAATTATGACCTAAAACCTATATGTGAGCGCGCGAAGAAAGGGACCTAAGGTTTGGTTGACCGCACTTGTTTTTAATTGGGTTAAAATTTACTCAATAATCGAAAATTTAGTTTTTCTGCGTAAACGTGTAAGTCGTAGAGAAAAAATTAAAAATATTTTTTTATAAATAATCTTTTTCTTATATGAACATCTTATTTTCGCTGTAGTTTCTTAAATAAGCGTCTAATCGAAAAACGAACGAAAATCCGTGATCACCTATATTTTTCATAAAAAATAAATTTTTATATGAAAATCTTATTTTTGCTGTAGTTTCTTAAATAAGCGTCTAGTCGAAAAAGGATCGAAAATCTTGTTTTTGCTGTAGTTTTTTAAATAAGCGTCTAATCGAAAAAAGAACGAAAATCCGTGATTACCTATATTTTTCATAAAAATCTTTTTTTGTATATGAAAATCTTATTTTAGATGTAGTTTCTGAAATAATCCAAAAAAGGATAAAAATCAGAGATCGCCTATAATTTTTATATGAAAATTTTATTTTTGTTAAAATCTGTTTTTTATATGAAAATCTTATTTTTGCTGTTGTTTCTTAAATAATTGTCTATTCGAAAAAAGGACAAAAATCCGTATTTTGCTGTATTTTCTTAAATAAACGTTAAATCTAAAAAAGGTTGAAAATCCGTGATCACCTATATTTTTCTTATAGAAGCGTCTAATCGAAACAAGGACGAAAATACGTGTTCCTCTATATTTAAAAAAATATATATTTTTTATATTTATTTTTTTGTTTCTTAAATAAGGCGTCAAAAAACAATTTTTTTGAAAATCTATTTTTTATTTCATATGAAAATCTTATTTTTGCTGTGGTTTTTTTAATAAGCGTCTAATCAAAAAAGGACGAAAATATATCTTAACATTACATTTCGTTTTCACACTATTACACTTCAAAAAAAATGAAAAATATGAGAAAGGAATAAGCCGATACTATACATTAAACGACGGTGTGCAATTTTATGTGGGCGGCAGAGGTGCCAGATCTAAAGTATGTTTGATCATTTAAATTTTCGGTTAATAAAAAAAATAAGAAACATAACAAAAAAAAAAAAAAATAATACGTACATTCAACAATTTCTAGACAAGGCGGAACAAAGTGCATACCTAGGCAATAAGACTGAAGGCAATTTTAAGCTGGTGCAGGACATTAAAAAATATCATCGACAGCGGCGAAATTGCTTCTTAGCTTTAAGCATTTGTATTATATAATAATAATTCTTTATTACAATATACATATTTAAAATATAATTATGTCATGTTGTAAATATATTCTTATAAAATAACATAATACAAATGTTTTATATTATGATCACATATAAACTTTATATGGTTAAATTAAATGATAAAAAAATGATTGAAAAATATGTAATGTTATATTTGCTAGCCTCACTTGTATGAATATAATTTATAATGAAATGTATAATTATTTATAATTTTAATTAACCATTAAATGATCAAATCTTAATCTCAATGTAATAGGGTGGGTGTAACTATCTACTAGAATCAACGTGTTGATCGGCTTTACTATCCGGAGGGGAATCACTTGATTCTACTTAAAAGCTTGTGCATGGCAAGCTGTTTATCGTGAACAAAATAAACTTAAAAACAATTAAAATTTATTCGTTGTAACCTTATATTGTTGCAGAGAACATAATAGTTATTTCCAAGTTTGTTCCAAGTTTAATTACAAAAGATCTTTCATTAACAGCTAACAGCATTCAATTTCTAACACCTCAAATTCACGACATAATATATTTCCAAGAATTAAATTACAACCTACAAAATGAAAAAAATAATTATATCAAAAATAATAAAAAAATATTTGTGTTTAAAAATATAGGTCTTACGTGGCTCACGCTGTACCCTCCAAGCTGCCTCTGTTTGTAGAAGAGTTATTATTACAAGCCTTTTAAATAAGTATTTAAAATTATTTTAAACAATAACAGCTTTCTAATCACTTTCTCTGTCCATTTAAATTTTTCTATTTACAACCGCAGCACAGTCACACCAAGACCATCATTTGTAGCAGTTCCTGGCAAAAAGTCCCATTTGTTTTCGCGTAACTTCTTTTAAAACTTTAATGAAATTTTTAGTACATTTTCATGTTTTTGTTTTCTTCCCTCACATTTATTTTTGGGCTCTTTTATTTATTTTTATTTTGTCTTTCTTTGGCAAAAGTAAATGAAACTTAACAAAAAACATTAAAGAAAAAAAAAAAGGAATAAATGTGTTGTAAAATACTTTTAACACTCATTTGCGGTTTTCTCATGTCTAATTAAGCGACATTTTATTTGTTCGAATTTCGTATTGTTGTAACCAACACATACACTACCACACATTACACACACACAAACCCTTAGATCATTTAAACAACAAAAAACAAACTTCATTTTTGTGGGTGTCTCTTTCGTAAATTTTGTTGCAAATGTTTTCATTTAATGTTTGCCACAAAATGTATTCTTTCTATTGTTGTTTGCCCCCAAACAGCATATTTTCGAAAGAAAGAAAGACGGCACAGAAAGTTTAAAATAATGTATTGTTTAAATAATTTATCTGTACTGTGGAGGAACGAAAAGAAATTCTTGTACTGCTGCCGTTCTTGTTTTCGTTTGTTTCCAAACAACAAATTGTGGACACAAATATTTTTCTGCTTCTTTGGTAGTTTCAAGGATATTTATTTGCAGCAAAATAATGTGGGGTGTAAGTAGTGAATGTATTTTGCATTTTATAATAATAATGCCACAAGAGAAACACACATGTTTTATAATTTTTGTATATTGTTTTTAGTTAGTTGGGAATTTTTAATTTTCTGTCGAAGTAATGTAAAGCTGTTCACACTGAAAGATATTTTGCCAGTCAGTTAGAAGTAATAACACACTGTGGAATTTTTTAAGTCATGGCAAAATAACCATATACGGACTCCACTACGTGATAAAAGACCAAAAAAAAAAAAGACCCCTGTCAGCCAGTTTTGCCCAAAGTCCTCCAGGTTTTTTTTTATGGGCCCTCAAAGATATGGGGCCCCGATGTCATTTTTGCAAATCATTTACTCAAGCTCATATTTTGCAAACCGTTTGAAATTTTTATATACTCTCTGAGGCAAAGTTGTAGCTCTTGTCATAAAGAACAAAAATTGTGAACATATAAAATCAAAAAAACTTCATCTTCAAGGTCAAAATCGCAAAAAACTTTAAAAAATTCAATTTTTTTACCTTTTTTCCCCTGTTCAGGTCCATAGGTAGCAAACCGATCAAAATTCAAGGAAACAATCAACTACAAAAATGAACCTAAGATCTCAATAAACTCACTTACGGGAGAAGGCTTTATAGTATCTCAATGTTGAAGTAAAGAAAAAACAAATGAAATTAAAAAATTTACGGGAAATTTTTCACTTTTGCGGCTACCTAAGCGCTACCTAAAAGGTGTTAAGAATCATTCCTAGTAAGTTCATATGTTCTAGAAAGGTGTTTTTTCCATGTTGCACTGTGTAATAACACTGTTGTGAAGAGAAAAACTGCTAAAATGAATTGGAAGAATTTCAGTGCTTAATAAGAAACTGCTTGCAGTTTTTTCTATCGCATCGAGAATTTTGTTAATAGTCCCTTAATCAAGCGTTCACATTAGTACATTGCGAGACCGATGCACAGAGCAGCAACATCGGATCATTTCTCTGTAGGCTGCGGGTCAAAAACCACGCCCAACTATATTTTTTTCACGTTTTTCTTTAAATTTTTCTTTTGATTTTTTTTTTTGTCAAATAAATATTAGACAGCGACAGGTAGTTCGCAAGGAGCGCATACAGATCTCGGGGGTCAATAACCCCCTGCGAGGCGCGACTTTTGTTTGTTTTTAGGTTGGTAGGGTATTTTTTGCTTTGATTTGTATGAAAGACCTTTATAGAAAGCAATACACATAGAGTTAGCCAATGGACCCACAGGGTACTGGTTAATAGGGGCATGTAAAGGGCACATAGGGGGTCAATATGAAGAAATTTTTTTAAGGAATTCTTTTGGCTTTAGTCTGACCATTCTCAACTCAATATAGATTGCGGGAAGGTCCTAATTCAAGAAAAAAATTCAATAAAATTAAAAAAAAAATTCTAATTAAAAAAAAATAAAATTATAAATAAAAAATATTTTTTTAATATTTACAAAAGACTTTACAAACCATTTTTACAGAAAAATTAAAAAAAAAATTCCAAAAAATTTTGGAATAAGATTTTACAAGAAAATTAAAAAAAAAATATTTTTACAAACAATTTTTGAAAAATTAAAAAAAAATTTCAATATTTCTGTGAAAATTAAAATCATGACTATAACACAACATATTTTTAATATTAAGAATATATGTATGTATGTATGTATATAGAGTAACATTTTTTTTAAATGCGTTTGATTTTTAAATAGATGAGATCTCTGTTTTAAAACCTAGGTGCATTAAACACATAGACAACATCAGGATACCGACTACAAACTGTCATAAATAAAATACACATATTTAAAGGTAAACGATTATTTTGCAGCCAGTTTAGCTACATGGCTACACGACCACCGTTGTGGCTATCGTCAACTTTTTTATATTTTATTCAGCAAAAGAAAATGTCACAAAATTGTAAATTACAAATTCATATACAAACAAAAAGTTTTGGAGGAAATATTTGTAATTTTTTGAAAAAGTTATTTAATTTTATAAAAGCAAAATAAGTATTTCTACAACAATGTCAGAGTTTACGATGTAGCGTCGGCTTCAATATCATTAAGTAGCTGACAACACGGCGACAATTGTAGCAAACGGATTTTTTTTCATTTGTCTTCTATTTCTTTAACTCATGAACAATGATTTTTTCTTATACGACTTTATTTAAGTAAAGAGTCAACAATATGGATAATGCTGTACATGTCTGTATAAATAAAATCACCGTAGTGAAGGGCATAGAAGATTCGGCTCGGCCGATTATAGCACTTTTACTTGTTGATTTTTAAGTTGTTCTTTATATAAATTAATTTTTAATATTTTACTAAAGGACACATCTAGTTACGCCTAAATTATTTTCATATAAATTATATACTGTAAAGAAATAAATTACGAAAATGTATTTTTATTAATATTCTTGGGTGGTGGGGATTGGTTGGGAATTGGGAAGGTACCTTCTGTCCACATAAAAGCTTCAAATATTAATTAATTAATATTTTTTGAAAATTACAAAAAAAAAAAATTAAAAGAAAATTGCATATTTTCACGTTTCGGGGGTGGTATTGGAGGGATGCCTCCCCCTGCCCAGAGAAACTTAAAAATTTTATTTTTATGGTATTAAGAAGAATACGTATAGTTCATTACATTTAATAATTACATTATTTAAAAAAATATATATATTATGTCACCGCCCACAAAAGGGGGCGGAGCGAAAATGTTATTTTATAATCTCTTGGCTCCAAGTTTACGTTTTTGAATATTTGCTGACCTTAAAAGTTGCATTTGCTAAACGAAAGAGTGAGAAAATTTAAAACAAAATTGAATTTTTCAGAGGTAGGTTTAGTTCTTCTAAGGGGAACTTTTTTCTCCTTGTTCCGATTATTATTATTTTCAAGCCTTGACACCCTAAGGCCATATATATATTTCTACCAAGTTTGATTGATCTAGGATTACTAAATAGTTTTTAATTAAAAAAGTAATGTCTGATTAGATTGCCAAAAAATACCCCTACATGCGATGGATTAAGGTGAAAATCATCCTTAGGTTATTTGAATTTTATTATTAGTATCCTTGAACAGATTTGCAATTATTCGGAAATTTGTGTAATAAAAGTGCAATTCCTTCTGATAGCCTGAGACATTTTTTAAAAATATCATCCATGTCACAGAACCAAATTCCGTTTGGAAGTGAACTTGCCTCCGTATTTTCACCGAAAAAAAATATTTTCACCAATTAAGGGTTTTAATTAGTTTCAGATAAAAGTTTCATTAAATTAAATAATTAATTGATTCAATTATTAATTTAAGTAGTAAATTTTCTTGTTCCATTTTAAACAACTATATAATTGAATCAATTAAAAAATTAATTGAACTATAACACAGCACAACAAAATAAAAAAAATTTCATGTGCTCTTAAAACCACTATATAATTTTGATGTATCATGACTACCTTTGTACAAAAATGGTAAAATTTTTAAATTCTATGGATAGATTTTTTTTTAAAAATTTTTTTTTTTAAAATTGCAATTTTTTTGAGACGTTTCTTCAAATAATTAATGATAACTCAAAAACTACTAGTCCGATATTATTAAAATAAATTCAGAAAAATTAAGATTTGCATAGCCTTTAATTCGTCTATATATCGCGTTTCAATCGGATCAATAGTATCGGAGTTATAATAAAAAACTTAAGAAAAAAATATATTTTTTACGTAAAAATGGCAAAAATTTTCGTTTTAAAAAAATCATAAAAAATCGAAAACGGCAAAAAACTTCCAGATTCATTTTTTTATCGCATAGCGACATATAATAGCAACAAAATGAGATATCGACCATAAAAATCGATTGATTTTTTTCGAATTTATTCACATTTTAGTGAATTCGCTCATTTTCACAAAATTTTAGTTTTTTGCTTGATATACGCATTATAGCGGGTTTTCAAATGTGTGAAAAACATAAATTTTCCAATTTCAAGGGGTGCATGTCGGATTAATGTTAGATTTGATGAGAAACTTCCACCCACAAAATTTTAGTCGAATTCGACAACGTTAACACGTAGCGCATAGGCCCCAAATCTGAAAAAAAGCGTTTAAATCGAAAATAATTGACAAATTTTCAGTTTTTGCAAAATTAACGCTATTTATTTCCCCTTTTGCAAAAAAGTGGATCCTGGTCCTTAGGGCAAACACAATGAGATTTACAATAAGCTACATATCTTTTAAATCGGTTAAACAGTTTTCAAGTTACTTGCCGAAGGCAATTGACAAAAAAATGTAACTAAGTCAAATCGATGGAATAGATCGAAAATGCATTTCATTGTTTTATTCATGTATTTTCTTTTATTTTATATTTTATTATTTAAATTTATTACAACATATAAAATAAGGAAATAAATAAATAAATATTATAAACTACAAACTTTGGAATTTTCTTTTATGACATTTTCTATTATTGAATAACGAAGTGTTGCTCTGAATACTCCAGCAAAAATCTGCCATCATGTGTGCATCCCAGCGACCCTGGTATCTTTCCTCCATTGTCCGAATATCTTGGTGAAATCGTTCGCCCTGTTCCTCACTTAAGTCTCCTAGATTTTCAGGAAAACGATCTAAGTGACTGTGAAGGTAATGTAACTTGATGCTCATGTTGCATCCAAGATTCTGGAAGTGAGTTAACATCTCTTCAACGTGCGCAACATAATCATCATCCTTGTTATTTCCTAAGAAATGTTGAATAACCCATACAAACGAATCCCATGCATTTTTCTCAATTTCTGACATTGAACTGAGAAAATCGGTATCTTTGACCAATTTGCGAATTTGTGGGCCGTCAAATATTCCTGCTCTCAGCTTTTCCATACTCAAACTTTTAAACTTCCTTGAAATATACTGGAAACATTCACCATCTTTGTTAAGTGCTTTAACAAATTGTTTCATCAGACCAAGTTTAATGTGAAGAGGGGGTAATATGATGCGATCTCGGGGCACCAGAGGTACATTTATAACATTCCTCATACCTGGGTCCAGTGTTTCCCTATAAGGCCATTGTTTTCTCTTCCAGTGTTCTGACTTAGCTCTGCTGTCCCATAAACATAAAAAACAAGGGTATTTGGTATAGCCACTTTGTTGACCTAATAGGAAATTTACCATCTTAATATCAACACAAATTACCCAGTTATGTTCATTATACTTTATCTTCTTCATGACCAATGCAATTACAGAGTATTCTTCTTTTACCTTGGTTGAATGTGCGATTGGCAAGGAGTGTAATTTATTTCCATTGTGCAAAAGGACACACTTCAAGCTGCGTTTTGATGAGTCAATAAATAAACGCCATTCGCTTGAATCATATCTATGTAAGCCCATGGCAGTCATCAAACCAGGAATATCCGTGCAGCAGACAAAATCGTCCTCTTCTGCAAAATAGTGAAGTAAGCCTTTTTCTCGGGTACGGTAATACGAAACTTTAGTTTCCTCCGTTATGAGATTTGATTCCTTCATCCGGGATGCAAGTAATTCCGAAGATGCTTTTGACAATCCAAGTTCTCTTATTACATCATTTAGCTGGTCTTGATTCCATGGTCTCGGTGAGATATTTTTGTGTGGGATGAACTCGTCATTTTCAGATATAGGTAGTTCTGGATCTGAACTTCCTGATTGAGAACACATGCTTGAGGTTGAGTGTCCTTATGAAGATGAAAGCACTTGACTACAGCTTGGTCCCTGATCTTGTGCATCCATAATTTCCTGTGAATGTAGAACTGCAAGTTGAAACCCATCAGCAGACCTCGTAGGGTAAGACCATCGCAAATGTTTTCCAAAGCCGGTTTTTGTAGTTAAACAAAAATAGCAATCAGATTCATGATTCGTTGTTTCTCTCCATAGCATAGGCTTCGAAATTCCCCAGTGTGGTCTGAAAAATTTTTATAACAGAAAATTAAAAATTTTATAAAATATTCCAAATGTATTAACCTATACTTACTTTTTGTTAGATGAGCTTAGAGTTAAATTGAATCGACATGAAGTACATATAGTACTCGGCGTCCAATGTTCGTTAAAATTCTTCGGATTTATATTAAAGCAATCTTCATATGACTTTTGAAATGAAGCTGAGAAGCATTTCCGTTTTTTTTTTTCGTTAATATATTGGCCGCACACATAACAAAATGAGTCCGGATTGTTTTTACATAAAAATGTTCCAGTTTTCTTGCTCATGGCTGATTGAAAATTATGCTTCTGTTACCGCAAACACTTGTTGAATGAATAGAAATGGCTCAAGGAGCTCTTATAAATAATGATACTAAAATTTCGAACAACCCTTAATGTGGTCCTATTTTTTACCTATTCCCAAGAATCGTAAAAAACATTAAGGAATGCTATGCAAAAAATCAATCTTTACAGGTAGCCAGCGGAAAAACCCAATTCGGCGTGCACGCAAATTTATGAACGTTTATTACTTTGCCGCCGCAATTGTCAAAATGAAGCAAGGGCGACAGGTAGCCAACAGAAAAGGAGCATTTCATCGTTTATCAGATTTCTACTGAAATCGTAAAAATTAAAAAACTTTTCCTTTATTGCTTACTTTTTTTAATTCTGAAAATCATAAAAATGCCATAAAGATCTGTTCCAAACAATTTTCTACATTCAATACTGTATTTCCACAGTAACACGTGTCCCACAGAAATACGTGTTTTGCCCAAAACAGTATTTCGCGTACTTGTTTTGCCATACATTTCTCATTCATCCAAAACACTTTGGCAGTACCTGGATATTGTATAGTGGTTTCAAAAGCATCTAATTTTTTTATTTTGTTGCGTTGTGTAATAGGAAGATATCAGTCAATTTTAGCGAAATTTTATATTTTATTGTTAAAAAAGAAAAAAATAAAAAATTTTAAAAGTAAAATGTTTTTGTAAATTGTCTTCGGCAAGTTCTCAAGGACATATAATGGCCAGTGAAAATTGTAATAACTCGAAAACTTAAAGACATGTAGCTTATTGTAAATCTCATTGTGTTTGCCCTAAGGACCAGGATCCACATTTTTGCAAAAGGGGAAATAAATAGCGTTAATTTTGCAAAAACTGAAAATTTGTCAATTATTTTCGATTTAAACGCTTTTTTTCAGATTTGGGGCCTATGCGCTACGTGTTAACGTTGTCGAATTCGACTAAAATTTTGTGGGTGGAAGTTTCTCATCAAATCTAACATTAATCCGACATGCACCCCTTGAAATTGGAAAATTTATGTTTTTCACACATTTGAAAACCCGCTATAATGCGTATATCAAGCAAAAAACTAAAATTTTGTGAAAATGAGCGAATTCACTAAAATGTGAATAAATTCGAAAAAAATCAATCGATTTTTATGGTCGATATCTCATTTTGTTGCTATTATATGTCGCTATGCGATAAAAAAATGAATCTGGAAGTTTTTTGCCCATTTCGATTTTTTATGATTTTTTTAAAACGAAAATTTTTGCCATTTTTACGTAAAAAATATATTTTTTTCTTAAGTTTTTTATTATAACTCCGATACTATTGATCCGATTGAAACGCGATATATAGACGAATTAAAGGCTATGCAAATCTTAATTTTTCTGAATTTATTTTAATAATATCGGACTAGTAGTTTTTGAGTTATCATTAATTATTTGAAGAAACGTCTCAAAAAATTGCAATTTTAAAAAAAAATTTTTTAAAAAAAAATCTATCCATAGAATTTAAAAATTTTACCATTTTTGTACTAAGGTAGCCATGATACATCAAATGTATATAGTAGTTACTCGAGCATATTTTTGCTGTTGCCCTGTGTAATTTATAACTAATTAAAACCTTTAATTGGTGCAACAATTTTTTTCTGTGTTGCTTTTAGAAAAATCGTAAACAATAATTTTTCGGAATAAAACCGCTTCAACTTCTTATTTATTTTCTTCTGCTGCTGTAATTAAATATATTCCGGGAATTTTTGTTATATTATTTCTGCTTGTTACTTACCTAATGATAAAGTCTAAGCAAAAGCTAGCAAGGGGTAATAATATTTGCATGTGGCAAAATCGCTTCCTTGGATTTGAATATATTACAATTTATTTTTTATAATCAAATGTCTTCGCCCTGTATGGTCACAATTTTTCTCTTTCTGTCCAGTGTTTCAAAAGCAGCTATCTTTGCTGTCAGTGTGCACACTCTCTCTACCTTAAGAAAACCCTACTCGAAACAAAAATTTTCTTAGACATCTAATGTCTTTTGTCGCCAACCACAACACACTTTCACGGTCTACCACTTGTGTACTATTAAAAATTCATTGAACCTAAAACATGCAGCATATTTTCAGCACCAAAAGAAGTGTTTTATATGCATATTTCACTTTTTCATTTCATTGTCTTGCTTCCCTCGTGCCAAAAACAAGCCTGGGATAATTGAAAAACTTTGGCCAGAGAACAAATTACAATTTCTTAGTTTATTAATAATAATATTGTAATAAAAATTTATTAATTATGCGGTTTGCTGGCTACTCAAGGCAGAAAGAAACTTTATTAAGTTTATGCTCCACCCTAAAAAAATGGTATTTATTTCTCAAACAATTTGTGGTCATAATTAAAAAATTATTCAAAATTAGTTTGTTTCGTTTTTTTCATTTTAAAGATTTTCTTCGAAGTTAGCAACGTTTAAATCTCACTTACTTATTTGCTTCCTAAGAGAAATGCAATTTTAATATTTTAATTAAAGTTAAAATAAAGTTTTTTAATGAACTACTAAATTTCGTTTAAGAAGAAGTTCTTTTTTTTTTGTTTAAGAAGCAAAAATGTGCTGTGAAAGTGGTTAATTTGTAAAAATCTTAAAAAAGTTTTTTTTTTTATTTTTTGGAAATGCTTATCACTTTTAATTAAGTTCACAACATATGTTGAGTTGGCTTTGCACATTTTCCTGTGGCATAATTAAAACAAATGACTTTAAAACTCAAATAAAGAAAGGATTGATTAATGAAAACTAACAACGTCAATTATTACAATTAATTAAAGTAGAACAGCACATAAACTAAGCTAAAATTAGCATTAAAATAGAGCCAATTTAGATATGAGCCCGGAGTTGAGGAAATTTGTATTAGAACTTAACAGAAATTAAACTATTCCAGCAAAAAAATATTGAAGGTGTTCAAAGGGAAATGATGATTTCATGATTTTCTAAGCACTCATTTGCTTGAATGCATTTTTAATGGCATCCCTAACTCTAATAATATGATAAGTTTTGGAGTAATGAAAAATGCATTCAATTTTACTAATTAATCATGTGTAAATATATGATTATTTGTTCAAGAAAAATATTTATTTAAAACATAATTTTCATACATGGGACTAATTAATTATATTGAGTAATTAATTGGCAATTTCATTAGCATTGAATTGTAAGTAATGCTAACAAAATTTTTTTCATTACTATTGTTTTCACTACTCGTAATGCTTTTTAATGAAAAGGTTTCAGTAGTAATTATTTAAAACGCAAAATCATTATCACTAACCAATGATTAAATTATAAAAATGCATTATCATTGTTGGCCACGTTTGTAATCAACTTTTGTTAGTGAAAAAATGCAGAAAATGTTATATTTATTTGATGTTTTCAAAGAAGTCCCACCCACCTTCATTCCCAAATTACATATGTATGTATATACATACATATGTATATGAATTTTTTCCTATCAAAAAAAAAAAAAAAAATAAATATCAGAAAAAAAATAATAATATCTGAAAATTAAATTCCAATGACAAATTTTTAACCCGTTGGAGAATGATTTTTTATTTATTTGCTTCCCTTCTATAAGACCAAATTGTAAGAGTAGTATAAATTTTAAAAACTAGCGTGAATGCAATAGAAGTAAAGGCCTACATGGACTTAGTTGTGTATTTTATAAAAAAAAAAATCATATAAAATTAGTAAAGTCACTATCGACGGAGAACAACGAAATCCTTGATAACTTATTGGCATCCTAGAGTTTTTCGTCTTACTCGTTTATAAATAAATGATAAATAAATGACTAAATTTACAATGCTATTATTGTATTCTGTTGTTCATGCATACCGTTTTACCTCAATTTCTATAGATGATATTTTTATTTTCCTAGACAAGTCATTTTTAACCGACTTCAAAAAAGAAGGAGGTTATCAATTCGCCTGAATGTTGCTTTTTTATGTATGTAACCGCAGAACTCAGCCATTTCTGAACCGATTTTTTGCTTTATTTGAAAGGTTATGCTTTCAGGTTAGTCCCGTTTTAAAAACAGTTCATTATATTAAAAATTAAAGGGTGTCCCCATACATATTTTTTACGTGTATTAAGAACCGTAAAGGGCACCAAATTAAAATTTAAAAAAATTGCGTCGTTATAGCTCCCAACAGCAAAAATTAATAAAAAAATAAATTTAGAATTTAAAGGGTGTCCCCATAGGTGCCGTAATTTAACCTATATATGCCTATCTTTTGAACCGTTATAGACAAAACCTTGAAAATTTTACAGAATGTCGATTACTTTAACCGATATAATAAAATGTTCAAAATTCTAAATTAAAAGGTGCTCCAATAGTTCATTTAATATGATGTATATCGCCATACTTTTGAACAGTTGTACACAGACCGCTGAAATTTATAAAGAGCCTGTATTGCCAGTCAGCTATAACAGTCAGCTATAACAATCAGCCAGTCAGCTATAACAGTCAGCTATAACAAAAAGTATAAAATTTGAATTTGGAAATAAAAGGGTGTCCCAATAGTTAATGTAATTCTATGTATGTGGCCAAACTTTTCAAGTTTTATAGACAGACAGCTGAAATTTTCAATTAACCTGTATTCCAAAGTCCACTATAGCAAATATACAATTTGAATTTAGAAATTAAAGGGTGTCCCCATAAATTATGTAATTTGATCTATATGGCCCTATCTCTTGAACTGTAAAACACAAACACTTGAAAATTAGGCAGAATGTCCACTACTTTCTCTGGTATAATAACAAATATAAATATTTCGAATTATAATGTAAAGGGTGTCCCAATAGTTCATGTAATTTGATATATATGGCCAAACTTTTGAACCGTAATAGACAGACAGTTGAAATTTACAAGGAATCTTTGTGGCCAAGTCCTCTTATAACAACAGGTCTTTAATTTAAAATTGTAAATTAAAGGGTGTCCCAATAGGAGATGTTATTTGATCTATGTGACCCTATCTTTGAAACCGTTATACACAGAGGCTTGAATGATATCCCCATAATAGACGGATGCTGGTGAAAATAACTTTTGAACAGAAATAGAGAGAGGCTTGACATTCACATAGTCTTTACTTTTTTTCCCTCTAATTTTGGCGCATGTTTTATTTGGTTTAAATCTAATTCTTACAGATTACTTCTTACATTTTTAGTTTAGAATTGGTGCCCTTCTATCTGTTTTGAAGTTGGTTTTTTTTTGCAAGAATTATTTCTCATTTAAACAGTTGAAGTATCTGATGAAAGTGGCGAGGAGGGATCTACTGATATAATAATATTTTATTCAATATTAGGTGATGTTTTATTTTAAAAGATATCAGTTGTTATAAACTCTTGATTTATGAAGTGGTAAAGGTGATTTATAATTACAATAATTATTTAACTTGTTTGAAAATTTAAAATTAAGAAATTAAAAATGTTTTTTTCTTTAATTATTATTTTCGTTTGTTTTTATTCACTTATCAGAAGACATGAAAAAACCAATGCCAGGCATTGATGAAAATTATTAAAGATAATCTTAATTTTCATTGGTGGTAGGCTCTCATTTTAATCAGGATCCTTTTATTAAATTAAGAACTCATCCGAATCATCGAAATTTAATTAGTCCTAAGCACTCATTTCAATGACAGTCAGTTTATTTAAATGTGAACCCATGACTTCCAATGACAAGCCAATGTCAAAATCATGCGTTTTTCACCTAAATTGAACCTGTGCAAGATCAGTAGAACTCATGAATTTACTAGTGTTTTGTCATGTCTTTTTTTGCTGGTATATTAAAATAATAATTTTTGAATTATATGTAAGTTTATGTCAAAAATATTTTTATATTTTGAATATTTATAAATTTAACAATAATGTTTTATAGCCGGTTAAATAAAAAAATCGAAGATATATTTTAATATTTCTTAAGATCCGAATTTCTAAAGCAATTTAATATTCACATTGAAAATGTGTTTAAAATTTTAACATTTTTAATTATGTTCAAACATTTTAACTTCGAAAATCTAAATTGCAAGAAAGCTTTCTTAAATTATATAATTTTTTATGTTTCCTAATATGTACAGGTTGCAGAAAATCTTTTAGAAGGTTAAAAAAAAATTTCGATCTTAAATTCGAATTTTCGAACATAACGCTATTTTAAGCCAAAACCCGATTTTTGCTGAAAAGAAATTAAAATATTTAAAATTTCTTAAAACTTTTTAATTTCGAAGTTCACATTTAATTTCGAAATTCACATATGCCATTGCTACAGGGTGGGCCAAAAGAAACCAAGGGCTCTCCAAAAATTTGTCTTAAAAGTGCCATTGTGTCTCGGGCAGTATGGGCAGTGGCTCCGTCCTGCTGAAACCACATACCAGGTCTGTTTTCAAGAGCAGGACGTAAAAAATTATCTATCATAAACCGATACCGCTCTCCATTTACGGTTACAGCACTTCCATCTTCATTCTCGAAGAAGTAGGGCCCAATGACATTTTCAGATGTGATCCCACACCATACTGTACACCTGATGGGGTGCAATTGGCGTTGATGAATGGCTCTTGGATTTTCAGAACCCCAGAACCTACAGTTCTGCTTATTAACAAAGCCATTCAAATGAAAATGAGCTTCATCACTCATAATCAAATTTTCAATAATGTCGGCGATATGCTCTTTGCGTTAAAATAATTGATCTCTGGTTTAAATAATACAATTCCAAGTGTTGTCTATATAATCTGAAAGAAAAAATAAAAAAAAGTTAATAAACAAAAAAGTTATTAAACTTTTACACCCCTTGGTTTCTTTTGGCCCACCCTGTATAACACTTTCTTACGTCTAAAATACTAAACATAAGCAAAGACTTTTAATTTTTAAAATATATTAAAATTTAAGCAAGCTTTTTTTTTAAAAAAAAAGGGGTAAATGTTAGCAAAGTTGACGAAAAAAGCTCGTCGTGGAACATGCATAGCATGAAAATTTAAAAGAGACGTCTAAGCGAACAAAGTTTTATTGGGAAGATTCGGCTGCATAACCGAAGTGATTTTTTCAAAGAAATGGAAAAATGTAAAGGGTGATGACTCGAAAAACTTCATACCAATACAATCAAATCTTATTTTCAGGTAACGCGAAGTGAATAGCAGTGTGTCATGAAGCCAGAATTACACTGGCTAATTTTAAAGTTGATGCTAAAGACTAAAACTGATGGGACTTTTTAAACCTGCTTGCTCGAAAATGTTTAAGAAACGGTTACGGAAAAAATGTATTAAATTGTGGAAATTTACTTCGAAAAAAAAATAAATCTGTCCGTGAAATTCATAAAGCACTTCGTCCATTTTATAGTCAACAAAATTTACCTAGTGTGGAAGCAATTCGTGCAGTTGTTGACCGTTTTCGCACTAATTGTACTCTTCTCGATTCCAAACCACAAACAATCCGTACACCACGTTTAACAATCGATTTATTGCAAAATCAATTTCGTATTAACTTTATTTCGAGAAATGATCCTACTTACAGGCGCCCACTGTCGTGCGATTAAAGCCTCGAAATTACTTTTAATGGGGCTCTGTTAATTCACTGGTTTATGCCGACAAAACAACAAGTCTTGAAGCATTGGAAGCCAATATTCAAGCCACCATTGACGCCATACGGTCAGTCAGATTTATTGGTAAAAGTAGTGAAAAAAATTGGACTAATCGAATGGACCAATTAGCCGCGTGCAGAGAAAAAACATGGTTATGGTATGGTCACAAGAACTATCTTATGTTCCTCTGTAACAATATAAGATTGCGATGAACAACTTATGGTTGTTTTGATCATTGCTATGGTCATGACAAACAAGTGATTTAATGATCAAATAGTAACAAATATTTCGTCATTAAATGTTTACTACACCATTTAATTATCAAATATTTGTTACCATTTGTTACACTCAGAAAATTCAACGCAGTTGGTTTGAACTATATAATTTTCAAATCACAACAACAGTTTTCTTTGTATTCCTAAATATTATTTTATTTATAACCATAATATGATTATCAGTAATCAAATTATTATAAGTTTATTCGTATGTAACCAGAGTATGATTAAAAACCAAAGAATAATGTTAGTTATTAATATCTAATTTTTAAATTTTACCTTTCAAAAAAAAATAATAATTTATGAATAAAATCATTTGTGATATCGAATGTTTAAAAACTAAATAAACAAATAAGGTATGTTTTTATAAATACATTTATCTTAATACATTTATTTAATTTATTTCATAAAGAAATGTTCTTTACCTTTTACATAGCTTTACAATAATTTTTAGAATTTTATATAAATTTAAGAATTTTATTCAGGGATGGGTACCTTTATATAAAGTAATTAACTTAAAAGCAAAATCAAAAAAATATTGTCAGAACGCACACGCAGCTAGTTAGTTAATAATAATGTGGTTTGACTACAACCATATAACTCAAACAAAATATGTTGCTGTTAGATTATGGTTAACTCAACAATTTTTATACCCTTCACCACAGGTGGAAAGGGTATATATAAGTTTGTCATTCCGTGTGTAATTTCTACAATATTCATTTCCGACCCCATAAAGTATATATATATATATATATATTCTGGATCTGCCCGTCTATCCGTCTGTCCGTCTGCCCGTCTATCCGTCTGTCCGTGTTAGTGTTGTAATGTCATTTGCCAAGGCACCAGAAAAGGTACAAAAAATTTAAGCACACCAATCTGTCAGGCATAGTTTCGAAAATTTTGGTATTGCAATTCACCAACATCGAATCATTCCTTTGGAGGCTGCGGGCCAAAAACCACGCCCACCTATATTTTTTCACGGCTTTAATGATTCTGTTTTGCCTTTTTTTGTCAAATAAATATTAGACTGCGACAGGTAGATCGCAAGGAGTGCATACAGATCTCGGGGGATCAATAACCCCCTGCGAGGGGCGATTTTTGTTTGTTTTTAGATTGGTAGGGTTTTTCTGCTTTGATTTGTATTAGAGACCTTAATAGAAAGCAATACACATAGAGGTAGCCAATGGACCCACACGGTACTCACTGATAAATAGGAGCAGTTAAAAGGACCCCCCATGTGTCAATATGAGGAAATTTTTGTTTTTGTAAAGATTTCTTTTTGCTTTAGTCTGACCATTCTAACTCAATATAGAATGCAGAAAGGTCATAAATTTTCCAAAAAAAAAATTCAATAGAAATTAAAAAAAAAAATTTTAAATAAAAAATTTTTACAAAAAAAACATTTTCAAAAAGATATTTTACAGAAAAATATTCGAAAAAAAAATTTTTTAAAAAATTTTCCAAAAAATTTTCGAATAAAATTTTACAAAAAATGTTTAAAAAATTATTTTTACAGACATTTTTGGAAAAATTATAGCAAAAATTTCAATATTTCTCTGAAAATTAAAATCATGACTGTAACATGACGTATAATTAATATTAAGAATATACATATGTATGGATGTGTGTATATAGAGTAACATATTTTTTTAAATGATTTTGATTTTTAAATAGATGGTATCTCTGTTTTAAAACCTAGGTGTATTAAACACATAGACGTCATCAGGATACCGACTACAAACTGTCAAAAATAAAATACACACGTTTATAGGTAAACGATTATTTTGAAGCCAGCAAAGCTACATGGCTACACTACCACCGTTGTGGCTGTCGTCAACTTAGGCTAATTTGTATTTTATTCAACAAAAGAAAATGTCACAAAATTGTAAATTACAAATTCATATACAAACAAAAAGTTTTCGAGGAAATATTTATAAGTTTTTGAAAAATTTATTTAATTTTATAAAAGCAAAATAAGTATTTCTACAACAATGTCAGAGTTGACGATGTAGCATCGGCTTCAATATCATTAAGTAGCTGACAACACGGCGACAACAAACGGAATTTGTTTTCATTTGTCTTATATTTCTTTAACTCATGAATAATGATTTTTTCTTATACGACTCTATTTAAGTAAAGAGTCAACAATATGGATTATGCTGTACATGTCTGTATAAATAAAATCACCGTGGTGAAGGGTATAGAAGATTCGGCATGGCCGAATATAGCACATTTACTTGTTTTTTTCGTGCTTAAATAATATTTATTGGAAATAATATTGAAAAATAAATGCCAGATTATAATAAAAAAAATTAATTCCAACTATATTTCTGTCTTGTATTAATATTTTAAATATATAAGACTCTTTAAAGACAACGGAGTTTAGTGTTTATAACTCGGCTTTTTTTGCTTCAAAATCTGCTGCTTTGTTTAAGTTTCTTGTCGATTGAGTAGCCTTGAGCGAAGAATTACATTCCAAGGACAGTCTTGTTTTGTTATAATTCAAAGTAGGTTGTTCTACAGTTTTACTGTATCTTCTAATATTTTCCACTATTTATTTTTCAACCATCCTTTATAAATTATCTAGAATTAAATTCAAACTAAATACCGTTTATAAATTGAGAATTTTTATTAAATTAAATTTAAATTATTTTTTTCCATCAATTACCGAAAAAGAAGGTGTGACAAACCCAATTTCTCATAAATTCCTATCATTTGGAATACAAAAACTACAACACATTTAACCCTCGAAAACTTAACACATGGCTCATGTCTGTTAAACAGCAGTAGAAAGTATCATGTCTATAAAACACTTTGAAATGCGTTAATTTTTAATGAATCATAAAAATGTTTGCACACAAACACATCCATCCATCCATCCTTTTTTTTTTTTGCACCACACATATACATGAATTAATGCTGAAATAACGAGTGATTTTTTAAGAGCTTGAGAACTTTTTTTAAAAAAAAAACGCATAAAATTTGCAAAATCTCATCGGTTCTTTATTTGAAACGTTAGATTGGTCCATGACATTTACTTTTTGAAGATAATTTCATTTAAATGTTGACCGCGGCTGCGTCTTAGGTGGTCCATTCGGAAAGTCCAATTTTGGGCAACTTTTTCGAGCATTTCGGCCGGAATAGCCCGAATTTCTTCGGAAATGTTGTCTTCCAAAGCTGGAATAGTTGCTGGCTTATTTCTGTAGACTTTAGACTTGACGTAGCCCCACAAAAAATAGTCTAAAGGCGTCAAATCGCATGATCTTGGTGGCCAACTTACCGGTCCATTTCTTGAGATGAATTGTTCTCCGAAGTTTTCCCTCAAAATGGCCATAGAATCGCGAGCTGTGTGGCATGTAGCGCCATCTTGTTGAAACCACATGTCAACCAAGTTCAGTTGTTCCATTTTTGGCAACAAAAAGTTTGTTAGCATCGAACGATAGCGATCGCCATTCACCGTAACGTTGCGTCCAACAGCATCTTTGAAAAAATACGGTCCAATGATTCCACCAGCGTACAAACCACACCAAACAGTGCATTTTTCGGGATGCATGGGCAGTTCTTGAACGGCTTCTGGTTGCTCTTCACTCCAAATGCGGCAATTTTGCTTATTTACGTAGCCATTCAACCAGAAATGAGCCTCATCGCTGAACAAAATTTGTCGATTTCGAACATTTCGAACCGAACACTGATTTTGGTAATAAAATTCAATGATTTGCAAGCGTTGCTCGTTAGTAAGTCTATTCATGATGAAATGTCAAAGCATACTGAGCATCTTTCTCTTTGGCACCATGTCTGAAATATCACGTGATCTGTCAAATACTAATGCATGAAAATCCTAACCTCAAAAAAATCACCCATTATATATGAAGATACTTGCTGCTGAACAAACACCTTTCAAACAGTTTAAATTCCTGCAAAATACTAAAAAATTTAGTAACATTTTGTAGGATATAGTGCAAATGAACAATTTGCTGAAATGGCACACAAAAAAGCTGGGTATCCTTTTTGATAATTCCTTTTTTAAGGAGGTTTTAAAAAAATAAAATAAAAAATATTTCATTAAAAAAAAAAAACTAAAACAAATGTGAAACTAAGCTTGAAAAGTAATTGAACTTAATTCGATTTTTATTTATTTTTTTGTTTTATATCTTCCTGCCATTTGAGGCATTAACAACAAAAAAAGAACAAATTTAACAGGTGATAAAATTCCCGGAATATCAATTTTTTTTTGTCATTGGTTTTGAACGAAAAATAGCAAATGGAAATGACTGATTTTGTTTTTTTGTTGCCCAAAGAAAACGTTTAATGAAAAATTTGTTCAAGTCTGCTGTAGATTTATTTTCTTTTATCTTTTAATAGATCTTTTCTCTAGCCTTGTGCTTTTTATCTTTTTAAATCTTTTCTAAACAAATTGTGTTTCTTCAATATTTATAAGAAGATGCTTTAACCAGCATAAAAATACAATTTAAATCATTTTTATTATTTTGTGCTGGCTTTTTTTTTTTTTTTTCTTGACCGTCATTAAAATATATACATTTCAGTGAATAGAATGATTGACAACAATTTTTGACAAGCATCTATTTTTTGGTTGAATTTGTAATTTCATATAATAGTCTTTATAGTGGTTTACTTACGCAGTTTTGAATTATTTGCAACTTATTGTATTAAAAGTAAAAGCAGATATTTAAATAATAGAAAATGTTAGGAGAAGGATACCATATAGACATAAAAAATAGGCAAAATTAGGAAATGTATTTACAATTAAATTAGTGACATAAACACAACTGGGACGAACAACGCATTTTTCGTTCCGAATATTCGTCAAAAAAAAATTAAATTCATTTCTGTTTATAATAATTCTTGCAACAAAAAAACCGAGTTCAAAACAGATAGAATTCCATCAATTCTAAACTTAAAATGTAAGAAGTAATCTGTAAGAATTAGAATTAAACCAAATAAAAGATGCGCCAAAATTAGAGGGAAAACACTAAAGACTAAGTGAATTTCAAGCCTCTCCCTATTACTGTTCAAAAGTTAAGCTAATTTCACCAGCATCCGTATTTTATGGGGACACTATTCAAGCCTTTGTCTATAAGGGGTCACATAGATAAAATAACATCAACTATTCGGACAACCTTTAATTTACAATTTTAAATTAAAGACCTGTTGTTATAGAGGACTTGGCCACAAAGATTCTTTGTAAATTTCAATTATCTGTTTATAACGGTTCAAAAGTTTGGCGATATATATCAAATTACATGAACTATTGCGACATCCTTTACATTATAACTCCAAATATTTATACTTTTTATTATACCAGAGAAAATAGTGGACATTCTGGCTAATTTTCAAGTGTTTGTGTTTAACGGTTCAAAAGATAGGGCCATATATATCAAACTACATAATTTATGGGGACACCCTTTAATTTCTAAATTCAAATTGTATACTTGCTATAGTGGACTTTGCAATAAAGGTTCCTTGTAAATTTCAGCTGTCTGTTTATAACAGTTCAAAAGTTTGGCCACATACATAGAATTACATGAACTATTGGGACACCCTTTTATTTTAAAATTCAAATTGTATACCTTTTGTTATAGCTGACTTAGCAATACATGTTCTTTGTAAATTTCAGCGGTCTGTGTACAACTGTTCAAAAGTATGGCCATATACATCAAATTAATTGAACTATTGGAGCACCCTTTAATTTAAAATTTTGAATATTTATACATTTTATTACAACGGTCATAGTAGTCGACATTCTTTCAAATTTTCAAGGTTTTGTCTATAACGGTTCAAAAGATAGGCCCAATAGGTCAAAATACGTCACCTATAGGCACACCCTTTAAAATTGTTTTTTTTATTACTTTCTGCTGTTGGGAGCTATAGCGTTACGCAAGTTTTTCAAATTTTAATTTGGTGCCCTTTACGGTTCTTAATACACGTAAAAAACATGTATGTTGTATGGGGACACCCTTTAATTTTTAATATAATGAACCGGTTTTTAAAACGGGACCAATCTGAATGCATAACCTTTCAAATAAAGAAAAAATTTTAAAATCGGTTCAGAAATGGCTGAGTTCTGCGGTTAAAAAGGCACACAATCAGTATGTCGACGAAATTCGTCGTGCGTAACGAACTCTGCGATAGGTTTATTTATGTTTCATACTAGCTTTGCACGCCATCTCGTGGGCGACCTGACAATATTTTACTCGATTTTGATTTGAAAGTATTCCACACCAATTGTAAGAATCTTACTTTTATAGTTCACCAATTATGGTTAATGTATTTCTTTATATAAAGGTACCCATCCGTGGATAAAATTTTAAAATTTATAAAAAATTCTGTAAGAGGTGTTTAAAATATTTTAATAACAATATAATTACAGTAAAAATACAAATTGTATTCAACTGACGCCATCTGTTGCGAAATAGTAAAATAAAAATAAATAAAAAAGTGTGTTGAAAATGTAACAGTGTTGAAAAATACCGTGAAGAAAATATCCCAGTTTAAAACCAAAATTTAACCTTTAAACCGGAAATTCAATGGTTTTTCTCATTTTTCTCTTGGCAATAAGATCTTTTTTTGGGAAAGAAAGTATTCTATATTGGGATCAGCGTACATCCCCACAAAATTTTGTTAAAATCCATCCAGTAGTTTTTACGTGATGCGAACACAAACGAAAAGCTGACAGACAGACGGACGGATATGAGTTACTATTTTATTATTTGTATAGATACCGACGAACGGCGACTCAATTGGTGCAGAGTGACTGTTTCTTCTTTTAAAATTTTTAAGTTTTTTAGTAAATAAAGTTACTAGAGAATGGTTTTCTTATTTAATTATAAATAGCATAAAATTCAATTCAAAATATTTTATATATGGATAAATTTGTTTTAAATTTATATTTTGTTAATATCACTTCTCTTTTAATTTAGGTTTTTTTTCTGTTGAAATATTGTCACACTATCAACTGCCTAATGTAAACAAAAATTTATTTCTAAATTCATTAATTTATAAAGTTTGGTGTAATTTTATCATAATTTATTTAAAAATGCATAAAAATGAAAAACTATCATTGAGAAAGTGAAAAACAATGAATGTTGATATAATCTGGTACAAAAATTTATAAAAAAGTCCAGAGAATATCACAGACCTGGCAAAGTTTTTTCACTTTCTTTAAATTTTCTTCGTACTCATTGTATTATAGTCGGCGAATGTACGCAACGAATTTTTGCCGACGAATTCATTGTACTGTGCGAAGTTCGTCGTTTGTCTCAGTTGTGTTTATACCATAAATTATCATCTCTTCAAGAAATGATACGCTTTAAAAAAATTGTATGATACTAGATACCCAAATTTAGGACCACATGGAGACGCTCGTGGCAAATGGGTTATGGCCAGCGCCAAAACTTAAGTGCAGATACTTATCTGCTTTGCCCGTGCTAATTTTGGGTGATTTGGTCCTGCCCTTTACAAATGGCTAAATTATTCCCGAAATAATTTTATTCTAACCCACTGTGCAGTGGAATATTATAATTGCCGACTTAACCGACAAGTTCATAGCGAAGTGTCACAATGTGTGAAGTTGCATATAACAACCCATTATGTGTAGCAAAGTTTCTGGAAGATGTAAGAACGTATAAGCGGGAAACAACCATTTCTCGGTCAAGCAGAGCCGCAAATACCTATTTGAACATTTTTCAACATTTAAGCGAGACTTATTCTATTTAACTACCATTCACGATATGTCTAATTCAACTTGAACAACCATTATGCATTAAAATGTTCATAAGCTTTATATAGTTTAGAAAGTCTTGCTACCTCATGCAAACAGTTGTAACGTGGTAATAATAAGAATTATCCTCACGTACATTTTTTATAGTAAAGCACCATATCGTGTAATTATAACCACACATGTCGTGTAAACACATCTAAAACATAAATAATTACGTAGTATTAGTTTGTAATTCTTATTTGGTTTCTGTTCCAACAGCAGCTCCAGCTGACTGTCTCTAAATAGATTAAAAAAAGTTTGTAGTATTGTAGAGTCTAGTTTTAAGCAACTGTTGTATGTTTTTACGAATCTAGGTTAAGATATCAGACGTTCCGGAATCTGCAAGTCACCCGAACCGGCTGATCGATCCAGCACTCCATCAATTAGGCCTATAGGCTTTTCGATTAAATAAATAAATAATATCAGCCGAAATGTTTTTGAACCTGAGTATCGAATCAGTAACCCGAATCCGTGAACTAGTTACCTTCCGAACAAGTACCTCGAACTATTACCACCCGAACTATTACCATCAGAACCTGTGTATCGAAGTAGTACCCCGAACTAGTATCAAACGAATCTGCGAACTAGTTATCATCCGAACTTGTGTATCGAACCAGTACCCCCAACTAGCATCACCCAAACATGCGAACTAGTTATCATCCGAACCTGCACAATAATTACACAGTGCTACCTAAACCAGGAATGATTCTTAACACCGTTTAGGTAGCCGGGAAATTTTTCACTTTTGCGGCTACCTAAGCGCTACCTAAACGGTGTTAAGAATCATTCCTAGGAAGTTCATATGTTCCAGAAAGTTGTTTATTGAGATCTTGGATTCATTTTTGTAGTGGATTGTTTCCTTAAATTTTGAACTGTTTGCTACCTATGGACCTGAACAGGGGAAAAAATGTAAAAAAAATTTAAAATTTTAAAGGTTTTTGCGATTTTGACCTTGAAAATGAAGTTTTTTTGATTTTATATGTTCACAATTTTTGTTCTTTATGACAAGAGCTACAACTTTGCCTCAGAGAGTATATTAAAATTACAAACGGTTTGCAAAATATAAGCTTGAGTAAATGATCATTTTTTTGCAAAAATGACATCGAGGCCCCACATCTTTGACGGCCCATAAAAAAAACCAGGAGTACTTTGGGCAAAACTGGGAGACAGGGGTCTTTTTTTTATTGGTCTTTTATGAAGTAGTGGTGTCCGTATATGGTTATTTTGCCATGACTTAAAAAATTACACAGTGTGTAATTTGTGTGTAATGTGTAATCTACGAACTAGTTATCACCCGAACCTGCAAATCATCGATCCAGTGCACTCGAAGCTGCTATCTGGCAGATCAGTCGACTCTCGTGAGTCGGTTGTCGTAGTTTTATTTTCGCAGAACTTGTGTATCGAACCAGTACCCTTAACTAGTTATCACCCGAACCTGCGCAATAGTTATCATCCGAATCTACCAACTAGTTATCACCCGAACCTGCAAATCGTCGATCCAGTGTAATCGAACCTGCTATTTGGCAGATCAGTCGATCTCTCGTGAGTCGGTTGTGGTAGTTTTATTTACGTTGTACAACAAATTAATGTAAATAAAGAAAAGTAAATAAAGAGAAAATATACTTTTATCACTTAAGATTTGTGGATCCGTAAGTAGACCCTGGATATGTAAGTAGACCCTGGCCAGACTCAGATTACGACAGAACTACGTTGCACAGTTTTGGCGTTCAATTAATAACTTGGACGTATCCTAAACTGCTATTAGAGCAACAATCATCGGTTGAAGTGTATATCAAGACATTTTGCATCATTATGTTCCGGTATTCTTGTACCATTATCTGTAAAGAGTAATTATTCCCTTTACAAAGTAAACTTTATATGCACCCACTTTGAAGCTTGATTTGCACCAGTTATTTTTGAGGCCATTATCCTACTCGTTTAAGTCAGATTTTTCTCTGACATACCTTCTCTTGTTACTTAAATAAAAAAATTGTATCCCATTCAAAAATTGACATCTTTTATACGAGTATGCATAAATGTCAAAGTGATTACAAGAAAATGTGTTTATCGTTTTGTCACATGCTCGAGTGCACTATAAGATTTACAAAAACAAGTAAAAAGACTAAGCTAAGATATAGCGAATTGTGTACACCCTTCAGACAATAAAAATAAGTCTTTTAATGAAGGAAAACGTATTTTGTTTTTTGAGGTAAAACCTAAATGGAATTTTGGTATTGTTTTTTCAACTATGTTATGTTATGAAAATACATACTTTTAAAGGTAAACCGATATTTTGAAAAAGGCTTTCCAGTAGTAGTCGCTAATGTAGTGAAAGGGGTCGGGGGATATAAATTGTGACCAATGTTTTGACCTTTAGTAGTTTTTCAAGATTATACCTCTGCATAGAGTCATTGCCCCAACCTGCATCATATAAATTCTAATGGTAAATACTTCACACATTTGAACCAAAATTTTGAAAAATATACACTGAAAGAAAAACCACGTTCTAAATTTAAGTAAATTCTTCTTATTTTTAGCCAAAATCATTCTCCAAAATTTAAGTACAATTAACAGTAAACTTGTCTTAAACCAAACAGAAATTGATTAAAAGAAAAATAAAATTCTTGAATTAAGTACCCTGATCTTGTTTTAGAAAGAAACTCTTAATTTCTTGCACTTGAAGTACATGGGTTAAATAAAGAAGAACGAGTATAATAAAGCAAGCTCTCTGCTCCCATAATTTATTCATGCAGATGATTTATTTCAAGGTATGTTTATACAAGTAAAACTACTAGCTTAGCTGTTTATATGTATTAGCTTTAGATTTTAAAGTTTGTATATAAGTGTGTTCGCATACTTAATTTGGTAATAATATTTTTTCTCGATGCGAGATCTAACTAACTTTTAACAGTTTTCAAACAAGTTTTGAACCCGAGATCTGGCTTGCTTAAATAGACTAAGGATAAGTATTCATGCCCTGATGACAATGGAGTATTGTGTTGAGCGTGACTTTTTGTTGCTGTCAGAGTCATTTGCAGTCCACTCAACTCTCACAGCATACAGCGATATCGTGTTTATGCTCCTTAAATTTGTTCTGACAAGTACTTTTTCTTTAAGACTCTAATGGTGGAGCTGATCACACTGATATTAGAAGCGCAGTAGAAGTTAGGAAGCGCAGTTTTAAATTACTTCACTCCGGATTTAACTTATTGTAGGCTCACACCAAGTTCGGATTCATACTTAAGTTAAGCTGAGAATTCTTAAAACAAGACTTTATCGGCTTAAAATCAAGCCCCTAAAGGCTTAACATGATTTAAAATTAAGTATTCAGCGCTTCATTAATCCGTTCTTGAGTCAAGCTTTGTGTATTTAATTTAAAAAAATCCGTATTTACCGTACTTTTGACACCGCTATGGATTGATTTGAGAACGGATTTCTAAATTTCTTTTTGTGTGTAGTCTGGTATAAGTAAACAGAAACTACGATCTAGTTTGATAATTCCGATGTTGAATGTAAACCACACCTAAACGTCTAGTTTTTTTTCCACATTTAATTTGACATTTCGAAATTTCAGACTAAATCAATTTGAATCATGGAAAGATACATTCAGTTTAATCGTCCAAAAGTGCGTATAATCCTAAAAATTGTGCTAAAATTTAAGCAAACCGGAGATCTGAAAACACCAGTGCATGCTCGTACAGCTCGTACTGCATAAAATATGGCTGCTGTTCGCGATAGTGTGGCTGAAGAGCCGTCCACCTCAACTCGTCGTCGTGCCCAACAATTGCACCTCTCACGCTCGTCGTTGCTTAACATTATGCATAAAGACTTGCATTTACACGCTTACAAGGTGCAGTGATGAGGCACATTTTCACCTCAGTGGATTCGCCAATAAGCAGAATTGCCGCATTTGAGCGAATGATAATCCTTGAGTTGTTGTCGAAAAGCCAATGCACCCACAAAGAGTGACTGTTTTGAGCTATCGTGAGATGATAAGGAACTTTTTATGGCCCGAATTGGCACACAGCTAACGAAACAATGGCTCTTTTGCGCCTCAAATTCAATGGCCGTGTTATCTCATGTAGTGGCGATGTCAATTGGTCCCGAAGATCACGTGATTAGACACGGTTGGACTTCTTTTTTTGGGATCATTTGAAAGAAAAGGTCTACGTCGATAAGCCAACAACAATTCAATAGCTAAAGGATTGTGAAACAACGTGAGTACCTGCCATACTCGGCCTAACCCCACGGTGGTCTTACCACCGAGTGAAACTTAGGCGTAGACTAGCGCCCCCATTGTGTAGTATAACAACACTTTACGATTGCCACCAATCGCTTTTTGTGTGTGATACAGTCACAATGAGTAGCAATTTATATAATATGGCAAGCCTTTCCAAGGCAAGCCTAGATCCATATTATAACCTCTTGCTTAGGGGTTTGGAGACTATCCAAACTCCCTCTGTTGAGAGTGCAAGAGCACACTTGATCGACCTTGCACCTTACCTACTTAATCGATCTTAAACCACAACCACCACGTGTACCCCCGAAGGGGACCTCACCAATAACCGGTCACAGAGAGGATAGGCTCTCTGTGGGGCCACCGGTTCCCGTGGTACCAGTCCTTTGGGCACTGGTCGGGACTCGAAGAGGACCCGTGTTATAAAACAACAGACCTTTTTTTCCAGATTTAGGCTCTAGGAACCCTAGCGTCTGGTGCCCCTATTTTCCCCGAGTGAACCGCATCAAAGCATTTGCCATATTCCTGCAGTGACAATTGGAACCCCCGGGGGTAAATAGCTAAAGGATGAGATAATTCGGCACATTAATGGCATAGAAGCTCAATTATGCCTCAGCGTCATCGAAAATCAGAGCATTAGATGGAGCTGTGTCGCCGAGGTCGCGGCGGCATTTGGCCGATATTTTGTTCCGTAGATAATGGAACCATACCAATATTATTAAAATAAAAAGAAATAACAATAATTTCCTAAATAATTTGTGTTTTATTCAAAATCAACATCGGCCCCTAAAATTTAACCACACTTTATTTTTATATTTTATATTTAATGCAACCTATCATCTGTCGTGTATTACTCTATTGACGAATTTTAAGCAAACTGCGTCTGTTAGTTTGTTGTTGGCAGCGATTTAAAGCAGACAATCTTGTGAATTTTAACGAAACTATAAATAAATTTTTACATAAATAGGCCATAGTTGAAAATGAAGAAAGACTTGAGTTACTATGGAGACTTTGCACCATCATTTTTAATGGTCAAAAAGTGATTAAAAGGGTTTCGTTGTCGTGGTACCAGCAAAAATGACGTCAAAGTTGAAGGTCATTCAAAACAGGTCTTCACACCAAAAATAGTTGATTAAATCTGTGAAATGATATTGGGATCGGAGAAGAAAAATGTGTAAGGCGTCTGAGGCTGTAGCCGTATCAATTAAGCGGTTACATCACATATATATATATGTGCGTGTGTATGTGAGCGCAACCTTGTCAACCACTTCAAAGGAATTAAAGCACAATCCGAACTAGTGTTAGTGGCATTAGGTAACTGTGGACAAGGCATAGTTGCATTACAAAATACCAGAGATCAAAGAATAATTAAATCTATGGGTTTTGTCGAATAAATATACACCAAAGTGGGCTAAGTTGGTTTTGTCGGCCAACAAGGCCATTGCTACAGTTTTTTGGGATCATACCACATCATTGTGTCCTGCTTTAATACCGACACACATACATTCTCAGTTTCGACTTACTCATACGTAACTGCTTCTTTAGTTTCCAATTAATTTTTCTTCTAGCAGGGATTTCGTCTGTGCACATCTGCAGACATAACGTAGAATAACTCAACGTATTCTACGCTGTGTCTGCATCAACTCTAAATTTGTCTCTTATGCCAGCATACCGATTATTCCGCTTGTGCCAACCCGTCATGTAGCTACATTTCCTACGATTTTGTAGATACCGGGTATCCAGCTCAGGATCAGTATGTGTTGTGAGTTGAGAACGACTAACTACCTTCGATCTAATACACTTATCACCGAGTCCCTTTATAGTCACTTGACTATATATGTAAATAGTACTATCGCTTGAGAATATCGGTCTCGTAGAAACTAACTTAGTCTAGTCTAGAAATGTGTCTGATACCTAACTTCTCGCAGTATACTCCACTTCCTGTATCATTTGTCTTTTTTGAACCATCAGTATATAAATCCGACAGGATTAGCTTAACCGCATTTTAACTAAAAAGGACCTTTAGATTAATGATTTTTTAGCCAAACAAGTAGTTTAAAAACGCTTAAAAATAAAGATTTTTTTGAAAGAAATGCTTTAAAAGTGGAGTTTTTCGGAAGGTAGTAAAATGACGAACTCTATGTACCACTTTTAATTCATAGTGTAGGGTATTGAAAGAATAAATTTAAAATTGAACTAAATAAAAGAAGATGCAATGATAAATTTAACAACCAAATTTCAGCAACTTTTCTTTGGCTGTCCTTTTATTTTCCTTTAACCTGGTTGTATTTGTTCAGTTGGTTGACACAACCACTTGCCACTTGTTAACACCCCTTAAGGAATAGTATTTATATCTTATTTGAAAATCATTCACTCATTCATAGTCAATCATTGAATGTATACACCACATATATTTTTGGGTATTCATATATAGCAGAGACACACATATACTCACATTACATGGTATAAGGATTCATTTCATGTATATCCTTTTTAGCTGCTGTTGAAAGATGATACCCAGGTGCTGTTGATTTCTGCTTGAATTCTTTTATTTCCTTAACCAAAGACGTTGTTGACGATTGAATTGAAAACCGTTTTTGATGATGATTTAAAATTTTAGCTAGATTTCCTTTGATGTATTTTTTATTTCTTTTTTTTTCTTTTGTTTGTTGGTTTGTGTAGTTCGTTTTGTATTTATTTTTGCAAATAATTTGAATTTTTATTTTCGAGATTTTCGTATAATGAAAATGCTGCTCTTTTTATTTTGTAAGTAGAAAGTAGAAGAATTATCTAACTTCTCTTTCAATATTATTTAAATTTAAATTTTATTTGTATTAAATATAATTAAAATATAGCTAAGGATAATTTATTGTCCTTTTTAATCCTTCCTTGTACTTATTAGAAACAAGCATTCATTTTCTATTTTCTTAACAATTCCCTTATTTAATTTATTTCGAAAAAAAAAATAATAAAAATATTTCCTTGAGAACATATCTCAAGTACTGCAACATATTTATACTGCACCCAAGTTAAATCTGGGAAAAATGCTTTAATAAAATCAAATTCTAATAAAATAAAAGAAATAAAAAAAACTATTTTTTTTATCAAAAATAAAAATATATGAACATTTTGCAGCATGAATGTGTTGTAAAGTTGCAAGCAACAACTTGAATCGCACATATGGTCTAATACATTTTTACAATTATTCTATTATATTGGATTTTAGTATTTTTTGCTATACGAGGTCAGTATAAAAGGGACTTTATAACAGTAAAATATATATAACTAAAATTTTAAAATTTAAAGTCAAGATAAAATAAATAAATTAGTCATTCGAGTTGTTTATTTATTTATGTCTTATGGGACATCCTTAAATTTTAAATTAAAGTAATATTCGCGAAAATTGCATCATAATTAGAACACCCTTTAAATTTTTATATGTAATTAATTTTATAGCGGCCATGGTAATACACTTTCTATTAAAATATCAGGAGCCTACCTATTGCGGTTAAAAAATAAGGTAATATTCGTGAAAAAAACGTTACTAATGGACACACTTCAATTTTAAGTATTTGTTATAGCGGCCGAAGTAACACATCTACTGTAAACATTTCAAGAGGGTATCTATTACGGTTTATAAAATCTTGTCACTGTCGGAACACCCTTTAATGTTATTATTCATTATAGTGGCCATGGCAACTTCCTTTCTATAAATATATTAAGAGTCTACTTATTGCGATTAAAAAATAAATCACTATAAGTGAAAAACATGTCACTGTCGGAACACCCTTCAATTTTTAGTAATTGCCATATCGGCCGTGGCAACACATCTTCTGTCTACCTGTTACGGTTCAAGAAATAAGGCTTTATACATGCAAACCACGTCACTGGCGCAAAACCCTTTAATTTTTATTATTTGTTATAGTGGACATAGTTATACACCTCCTGTAAAAATTTCAAGATTCCACCTATTCATTCAAAACTTAGGATATATACATGCAAATCACGTCACTATTGGAACACCCTTTAATATTTAAGTTCAATTTTGTATACTTGTTTATAAAACAAACATAGTTTTAATTACAGTCTGCAAATTGTAAGTGGTTTCCTCTTACAGCCCAAAAAAGACATAAACGTGAATAACAAGCTACTTTTGGAACACCCTACATTTTAGTATTTTTTGCTATTGTGGCCGCAGTAATACACTTTTGGTAAAATTTTCAAGAGTCTACCTATTATGGTTTAAAACTTAGGCCTTACACATACAAAGCACACCACTATCGGAACACCCTTTAATTTTTAGGTTTATTTTTTTAGACTTGTTTATAAAGCGAACTAAGTTTTAATTACTGCTTGTAAGAAATAAACACATATTCGTAAATAACACCTCTCTATCGGTACACCCTAAAAGTTTTAATATTTTTTGCTATAACCGCCATCGCTATACACCTTCTGTGAAAATTTCAAGAGTCTACCTATTATGGTTCAAAACTTATGTCTTATACATGCATTTCACACCACTATCGGAACACCCTTTAATTTTTGGTTTAATTTTTTTATACTTGTTTATATAGTGAACTTAGTTTTAATAACCGTTTGTAAATTTCAAGTGTATCCCTCCTACAGTTCAAGAAGTAAAAACATTTTCATAAATTACACCTCTATATTGGAACACCCTATAAGTTTTAGTATTTGTTGCTATAGCGGCAACAACTATACATCATCTGTGAAAATTTCAAGAGTCTACCTATTACGGTTCCAGAGATAAAAGGCGCTGACAGACGGACAGACGGACAGACATTGTAGCGAAAACAATAGGGTTTCGTTTTTACACTTTGTGTACGGAACCCTAAAAATATTTCAAGTTTTTTTTTAATTTTTTTTTTTAAATCATTTCTCTCATTAAAATATTAGTTTCTTTTTTTATAGATGTTGATATATTTGGCGATTATATGTTTCATTAAACAGCTTAAAATTTTTATAACAACCGATAATTTAGTGAGTTGTATTCTACATTGAAGTGAACATCTAAAATAAAGGTTGTATTCAAATATTCCCTTAACACCAAGTGACTGTTATATACCCATGGACATTAGCGAAGGAGGTCAAATTGTCTAGGGGAGCAAAACGATTTTTATTCGAGAATAATATTCTGAAAATAAATATGTAGTAAAATTTTTTTAAATTTCTGGGGCAAAGAGTGTACACCCCCCAGAATAGCCTTTCAACACCAATGCCCATGGACTTGGAAAATCTACAAAACTTCAACCTGCTAAGAACTTAATTGCCATTTACGTTTTTCTAAACTTTCAAAACATTTTAAAATTAATTTTCAATGAAGGGGCATTATAAGGTGCTAGAAGCTTGACGGGAAGATGTACTAGATATACTTTTTATATCTGACGCATCTCTATAGACGACACATGAAGGAATATCATAAATTAATAGTTTAAAAATAGACATCTTTGTGCAGTACCATTCAATTCATTGTCTTTGTATATCAAAAAGGATTCCACACAATGATTTTGGTGCGAGTCATGAGTCCATTTGACTTAAAATATTTTTAGAATCGCCTTCAGCACATAGGAAAGGAATGAAACTACTGGGGTATCGATATTTTTACTCGATAAATTTGCGACTTCTAGTTGTTATAGTTTCCATAGTAATACACCTACATATTATCGTTCGAAAATAAGGCGTTATAAATTAATGAGCTGAAGTGAACTGCTGAGCTAAACAAACTAGTGAGCTGTCTGAAGCAGTGAGTTGACTGAAGAAGTGAGCTGAATGAAGTAGTAAACTGAAGTGAACTAGTGAGCTGAATTGAACTAATGAGCTTAAGTAAACCAATGAGCTGACTGAACTAGTGGCTTGACTGAATTATTGAGCTGACGGAACTAGAGAGCTGAAGTGAACTAGACAGCTGAAGTGAACTAATGAGCTGAAGTGAACTAGTGAGTTAGAGCTGAACTGAATTAAGCAGCTGACTGTACTAGTGAGGTGACTGAACTACTGAGCTGACTGTAATAGTGATGTTACTGAACTACTGAGCTGACTAAACTACTGTGCTGACTGTACTAGCGAGCTGAAGTGAACTAGCAAGCTGAAGGGAACTAGTGAGCTGAAGTGAATTATTGAGCTGAAGTGAACTAATCAGCTGAACTGAACTAAGGAGATCACTGTGCTACTGAACTGCCTAAAGTGGTGAGCTGACAGAAGTAGTGAGCTTACTTAAGTAGTAAGCTGACTGAACTAGAGCTGAAGTGAACTAGGGAGCTGAAATAAACTAGTGAGCTGATGTGAACTAACAAGCTGAAGTGAACTAAAGAGCTGAATGAACTAGTGAGCTCACTAAACTAGTGAGCTGAAGTGAACTATTGAGCTGACATGAACTATTGAGCTGACGTGAACTAATGAGATGAACTTAACTAAGAAGCTGGCTGCACTAGTGTGTTGACTGAACTACTGAGCTGTCTGACCTAGTGAGCTTACTGAAGTCGTGAGCTGATTGAAATAGAGAGCTGAAGATAACTAGTGAGCTGAAGTGAACCAGTGAGGTGAAGTGACTAATTAGCTGAAGTGAACTATTGAGTTGAAATGAACTAATGAGCTGAAGTGAACTTATGAGCTGAACTAATGTAAGCAGCTGATATGAGCTCAGTATTGTCATCAGCTCACTTAGGTCAGTTGAGTGATTAGTTTAACTGAACTAGGTCGTTCATGATCTACACAACTCTAGATATGTCTACCCGACATCGAAAAAAAGATACCATATTAACTTGTACCGGTCGATTTTTTTATGCAGATTTAAAGAAAAAAACAGCTGTTAACTGCATACTTCCAAGGATGTAAATTTTGATGTGCTCCCGAACAACAATAATTGTTCGAGGTATCTATCCAATAAACGATTTCTCTCTGATGCTATTTTACATGCTGTGGAGCTGCCAGCAATATATAAGAGCAATCGCCCCTGCTATGTAACACTTTCAACACAGTTTTAAAAACATCCCGCTTTTTTTGGTAGATTTGCTTTTAAAGCCCAAACAAGATTCGTCAAACATTTTGACTCCATATTACTTTTAAATTAGGAGTCACCTAGTATGGTGTTTGTAGTGTACTCAAAAATCTACTTCGTTAGGGACTTTTACTTCAGATCCACTACTTGAAAATATTGTGTCCTCCTGAATAAAATCAAAAAAATAAAAGCATAAGGTGTACTGAAGTAGAGATTTTAAAGTCGCTGGTCTAAAATGGCTCCCAACACTGTTCTTGTGTTGAGTTCCATTTGAGTGACACATTCTATCGATAAATTAAGTTGCAGTTTATGCCTGATGTAGCCTTTTATAATAACTAGAGTTCGCCCTGTGGTCGAAATTCGACCAAATTTATTTCTGACACATTTTATATAGTTAATATACATAAGTACACATTCTTTTTTAATGAAACAAACGTTAATAGCAATTCATGTTATTCATATATTTATTAAATTAAACAAAATGGGAAACAAAATTGTAACAAAAATCTTATACATACTCGTAGTAGTGAGACGTATTATATTTCGGTTAAAAAAAAAATAAATAAATTGTAGGTAATTCATATCAAATTGTACTGCGCATAGCATGGTTTTCTGCCACATTCAGTCACCAATGCACCGACGCGATGATAAAACACATCATTAATTTTAAAATGATAGATTCCTTGCATACAATTTCTATCAATTTTTGCCTCTGTACTAACCATTGCAAATGCTAAGTTAAAAGCACGAATATTTTCAAAAAAGTTTTTTGTTTTACGCTTTTCAACAGCGTTTTGTGAATTCAAATTATTAAATAAAGAATTAAAAAAGCTATAGACAATGGCATTAAAAAAACTTTTCCCTTGTGGCAACATGCTGTAAAAGAAGTTAAATCATTTTGAGTTACTTCAGACTCAAAATGCTTAGCACTACAAAAACGGCATATTAAGTGCATTGGACCACAGTTATGACTTACAAAATTACTTGGAGCAATATTGAAAGCACTTTTAAAACTATTTAATAATTCATTGTCATTACGCAGATTGTCGGTGTTAATATTTCCAGAGTAATATTTCTGAGAAAGAAATTGAATTGCTCGTCGCCGTCTCTCCATTCTACCACTTATGGATCGTCTTCGTAGCATCTCAAAAAAATATAAAAATTAGTTTAGTTATATGAATTTTATTTGAACTATTTTTGAATTAATAAATTAATTGGGCTTAAGTTCTTAGTTATAAAGAGATAAAGAAAAATTAGATACCAGCAATGCAGAATGCATTTTCTAGACAGCTACGTCCGTCATCAGTACTCTTCGTATCGATCTACCCGGTAGTTTCAATTGTTATTAATTTTCTATTTAAACAAACTTATCAAAGAAATAGAATATGAGAAATTTTTCATAGGAGATAGAGCTTTTTTTTTTTTGAAATTGTTTTACACTTGTAAACTCTATTTCTTTTTATATTACACTACAAACATTTTTCTTTATTTTTATTTTGTTTATATATTTTCTTTATTTTTATTCTCTTTATATATTTTCTTTTATTTTGAAAATGGTATATATCTGTCTCAGTTTATCAGAGGAGTAAAAAATGCATTTACAAAAACAAAACAACTAAAAACAAATGCAAATCGAAAAAATAACTGTTTCAAATTTCTTGCATTGATTTAAAAATTGCCTTTTAATTATGTGTACATAAGATGTTTTGATTTTTTCGTCATTCTTGCACATGTGAACATATGTAGGAATGTGTAGACATACATACAAATATACATATTTAATTATGTTTATTAACTCTCATCTGTTGTTGTGTTTTCAACTTTACTCACTTAAATAGTGAAACAACTGTTTAATTACTCCTTCTCTTTTTGTTTTCAAAAAAAAATGAAATTGCATACATACACGCATATTTGGTTTTACTTGAAGCTACCACATACATGTGTGTTTTTAGCATGTGTAGTGGTAGCAATTTAAAGAGCCATTTATTCCTAAAATACTGAACCGATTTTAATCAAATATAGACTGTGCACTAAAGATAGATAATATCTACTAACCCGTGAAAAAATAAACAAAATCGGTTAACTAACATAGGAGAAAAAGGGATCCAAAGTTTTGTCTTTGCCTATTTATATATAGATTCCTATTGTTCCTATAATGATATAATTCAGGCTTCAAGCTTCATTTCGCAAGCCATTTTTGACAAATATTTACATCTTTCCAGGACAACATAACCATATGGTCTCTGTCCAAATGTCAAGAAGAACACAAACCGCAATTGTTTTTGAGATACAGTATCAATCGATCAAGGTAGATCCTAAATGGCTAAATTGTTAAAATATAGTATAATAGGGATATAAAATATAATTTTCGGATTGTTGTCGTTTACACAAACAACGGCTTGTGTGTTGCTACTGCTGCTGTTGTATTAATGTTAAGCTTTACAACACATCAAGTACAAGTGAGTTTATAATAAGTGAACACATTTTTTTTTTTTTTTGATATTTTAGAGAAAATTCAACTCTGTACTCTGAACTACCTATGTATGTAAAAGTGTGTTCATATTTTAGGTTATACTTATACTAGTATGTATATTTTATAATAATAAAAACTACTAAACTGCATTACAGTTTATATACTGGTATGTGTATGAGTTTAAGGACATAGAGGTTTACAGATTAAAATTTCGATTTACTTAATACAACAATCAAGACTCAAGTATATCGATACAAGTATTAGAATACATATTTCGTATATGCAGTTGTATATTTAAGAGGTTTTATATTTCGTATACATTGCACTAGTGTAGGATTATACCAGATGCACTCACAAGTGTATGTGTATGTAAGTAAGCAAATCAATTGAGTGCTTGAAGAACAATATTTTGTAAAGAAGTTTGCATAAAATATACATGAAATAAACTTTAAATGTTAAAAATTTGAATTTATTAAATTATAAAATAAAAAGGTAGTTTTGTCTACTAGAAAAATAATCTTTAATTCTTACCAACTCCTGGTGATAAGAGATATCGATATAAAATCTCGATCAGTTGCTATGGGTTAACTCAATCTGGTTATAATACAATATGCAGAACTTAGTAATGGAAGAGGATTATTCTCAATCGCAGCCTAAAAGTTACTCCCAATAATGGGTTGTTCGTCGCAGTTGTCTTGTGAAATTCCATTCGGTTTGGTTAGTGATCAGATATGGAAAGTTCTTTATTTTCCCGGTTTGACCACTTAAATTTCAGCATTAACAAGATGAACGAGGACAACAAATGATCAAAAAATAATAACCAATAAAAGATTTAAAAAAGATCCCAACCAAGAACAAAACAGAAATATTTTACACAGGCAACTGGCAACTTGATCTTTACTGCTAGACACTTCTCTTGTAATCTGGAGAGAGAATTTGTTAAAATTATTTGTTTAAAAATTTTGAAATTTTGAAATAGACAAAATTACAATAAGCTTTTGCCAACGACCGTAGCAGGTTTATTAAAACGGCAGATCATCACAATTAGCCACTAGAAACGGGCTTAATAGTAAGATTTAAAGGTTCGCTTCGAAATACAGCTACGGCAAGCAACAATTTGTTTTAATAACTTTTTTTTGGGGTTGGAAATAAACATTTTGATATTAAAAAGGGAATTACAAAATTTTATATAACATTTCCACCTGTGACTAAGGAAAAAAATACTCAATAGACGAGTTTAATAATGAATTTGTAATTTTTTTAATCTTAAATTAATAAATAATCACCGAATTGTAAATCTTTTTTTTTTTCATTTTATGAGGCTTCCCACACTCAAAGAAAAACCGTTGTTATGGTATGGTCACAGGAACCAAATTATGTTCTCTGTAACAATATATGGTTGCGATGAACAAATTTTAGTTGTTTGTAACATTACTTTGGTCCAGGTAAAGAAGTTTTGTTTAAAATTTTATCATTAAATGGTTACTACGTATTTGGTTGGTTTTAAATATTTACGGCCGTTTTAAATATTTACGGTCTTACGCAGTACACATTAGTTAATAAACACTTTAAGCCTAACAGTCCTTTTTTAAAAAAATGTATGCAAAAACAGTACTTTAACTAATAAATACTTTAACAAGTTTTGTAGTGTGATTCTGGCAAGGCCATTATTTTCAGTTATAACTTTTTGAATATTCTGGTATGTGATGGTAAACAATGGATTTCAAAACGATTGTTTTCGAAGGGTATGATGAATTTTGATCGATTTTGAGAATTATTTTTGAAGCCATCTCCTAGAATTTGGGATTAAGAAGTATACCAGAAGATACAAATCAAACAATAATTAACAATTAAGACAAAAATATTAAAAAAGTTAAAAATTTGTAAAAACTAAATTAGTAAAAACTAATTTTTATACAAAACAAGAAAATCGTTTTAAAGTCGATTCGTAAAAAATGTTTTTATTTTTTGCAGTAAAATTTGCATATTTTATGTATATTATATTTTAATAATCTGTTTAATAAAAAAAGAAATACAAAAAAGTAAAATTGCAAGATTTACGAAAAATTTACAAAGTATTTTGGATATTATCTTTATGTGTGTTCCTTCAATAGCACCAATTATACCAGGAAAGTTTCGGATCGCTTTAAATTTGTTCCTCAATTTCACCTCAGCTTCAAGAGATGTTGGCATTTTAATTTTATATTTAGCATGTTTAGCCAAAGTTCGAGCTACTTTTGAGCAAATTCGACTAACCGTAGTTCGTGCCAACTCATGAAGGTCACCAGCATCGTCTTGAACCTAAAAATATTAGAAGCTAAAAATGAAGAAGCTGATGAGGATACAGACTCAACTGTTGAGATCGGCGTTGATGTTGTTCTCAATCACCGTTTACAAGAATGATTTGCTTTCGGAGACAAGAAAGACTTTATTTTGTGCTTGAAAGACTACATGAAAAAGGTGTTGGCTCAATTGGAAAAGAGATCCCCCGATCAAAATTATGTGTTCAAGAACAACATGAACAAAGTAATGAACGAAATCTTGAGCCGTTTTAAGAATTTACAATTCTTTACTGGTAAATCCACGAACTGCGATGGTATGGGCTATGTGCGAATGCCGTGAAATCGATGACCAAAGTGTTCCCTCCCTTATATCCCTGAAACACGGTTTGGAAGAAGAAAAATTATAATTAAATTTATTTATCTATCTATATATACATATATATGTATATATGTATATAAAGTACAAAATGTGTTTGTTTGTTTGTCGGAAAGCTATAGCTACTTACACCAATGAACCGATCTTTCTGAAATTTTCACAGTTTGTTATTAGATACACGGATGGTAAAATAGGGTACTTATTTTTTTGATATTCGACGTGGGCGTGGCATCTACCATACAAAGTAAATATTTATCATCGTGTTTCTTGCTAACAGTAATAGGTAGCACCTTAAAATTTTGCACCACTAACCTCTATATTAACGTACATAATTTGGAGAAAGATGGACTGGATTGGAATAGCGGGAGTGGTACCTCCCATACAAAGTGAAAAATTATTATCCTGTATCTAGAGAACTGCACTAGGTAGCGCCTTGGAATTTTGCACCAATAACCGCCATATTAACGTACATAGTTTAGTTAAACACAGACTGAATTGAAATAGTGGGCGTGGTACCTGGCATACAAAGTGAAAAATGACTATCGTGTTCCTGGCAAACTGCAATAGATAGAGCCTTGAAACTTTGCAAGAGAAACCTTTGTACTAAAGCGCATAGTCCGCCAAAATACAGAATGAATTGGGAGTGTGGTCGTAGTACCACCCATACAAAGTCAAAAATTATTATTGTGTACATAGAGAACTATAATAGGTATGGTCTTTAAAGTGGGTACAACAAATCCTATACCCACGCTTATACTATAGAAAAATATAGCCTGAATTGGAACAGTGAGCGAGGTACCCCCCATACAAAGTAAAAAATTATTATCCTGTTCTAGAGAACTGCAATAGGTAGCGCCTTGGAATTTTGCATCAGTAACCCCCTTAATAAGATACATTGTGTAGAAAAAACACAGACTGAATACGTTAATACGTATAGTCTAATACGTATAGTCTATCAAAAAACAGGTTTGATGGGAACATTTTTGACGTGAGAATAGCGTGCGTTTTCGCGTTAAAGGTTGATCATACTTTTCTTCCAAGTGTTTTTATTGTATTTTTTTGTGGATGGGTGTAGCGAAGCGCACCGGGTATATTATTAATAAATAATAAATTTATTAATAAAAAAAAAAAAAATAATTTTGTATTTTAAAATGTAAAAAAACTGACATATCCATTTCATATTTTTTAACCATACTATAATCGTTAATTTAACCATAATATGTTCAACAATAATATTGTTTCACTACAACCATATAGTTTAACCATCTTTCTCTTAGATTATGGTTAGTTACCTCAACCATGTTTTTTTGCGTGTGGTGCAGGGTATAAAAAACTGCATAATATACGCAAAGAAAATCGATAACAATTTGCTAGAAAACATGTGAAAAATAAAAATATAATTTAAATGGCCCAAATGGCCATAATTATTATTTTCATGATACGAGAAAAGGGAAGCTCTATTTAAATAACTAACACAGCAGAGTGGACTTATGGCACACAGTATATAGAGAGCAATCCGTATACTTGTCAAGAAAGAGACAAATATAGTACCCAATTTATACGAAAATGGGAATATAAATAAAAGAAAAATTTTAAATTTTAAAATTATATTAAAACCAAAGAGGATGGATGAGGAAGTTTGTTACAAACAAAGTTTTTGATAAAATAGAGTATAATTAATAATTTTGGTGGTGTTAAATAAAAAAAGTTGGGAATAAAGCAGCAACTCTGCTGCACCTATATGTCCTTTAACCCACATGAACGTTACCTCATTACCCGATGTACACACATTCCATAAGAGTCCCATTACACTTATTGTATATAACTCCTTCTGCAAAGGGTGTCCGTTGAAGTCTTTCGACTAATTTTCTTCTACTCATGCATTTCTATCCGCTTGGTGATTACAGCAGCGTGAATGTATTAAGTAATAATTATGCCATTACATAACCATTCCAAATAATGTTGAAGGTATTAAAAAGACTTTGAATAGTAGATTATTTTTAAATTATTTTCTAAATTAATTTTAAATAGTTAGGTTAAGCCCGCTGCATGCGTTGCATCACCTGCTGGAATGTCGGGTATAGGGGAGAAAGGTCCTCATTGAACTGGACAACCAGTCGGTTATAAAGCGTATGAGGTAGGTGGTAATGTACTCCAAACTAGTGAGTGCGTTTTAAAACATAATAGATGTGCCTTGGTAAAATGGGTAACATTGACGTGGATTAAGGGACACATAAGCACAGCTGGGAATAAATCATCAGACCAACTAGGAATCAGAACCCAGAGAATCGTTGGATAATGGCATAATGCGAGCTGAGGTCCTACAATGAGTGGACTTATTAAACCTGTAAGTGTGGAGGGATCACCATGGGCTCTTTGAGCTACATGTTGTTGTGAGAACATCACTACGTGTAGGCAGGTTCAAATGGTGCTCAAAGAGCTCATGGGAAGGAAGGCCAGTAAGGTGATCATATATAATAGTAGTACCTTGAGCTGGATAACGGTGTTGGTGACAGGTCATGGAAACTCTAAGTATCATCTAGCCAAGATGAAAATCGAAGAAACTGATACTTGCATACTGTGCCTGGGAGAGGCTGAGACGGCAGCGCACATTCTGTGTAAATGTTCAGCACTGGCTAGCATAAGACTCAGGACCACTGGTAGAAGCTTGTTAATTGTGAATGCCATGGGGGACCTGAGCCTTGAACAAATTCTATCAAACTAGAGACTACGTGATGAGAAAGAAGGCCGACATTTACCAATCACTAAAGTCAAGATTAAAGGCTGGTTTTAGCACGTGACTCAATGAAAGTGGGTTGCCGTAAATTACATTTCGTTTGCCTATAATCATAGAGGACGGAAGGTGGAAGGGAGACCCATTATGGAAGTGGTATGCTTCGATATTCTCTCTAAATTAATATATAGATTAGGCCTTCACGTTACCCGATTCCCATCTAGCTTTGCTTAGTACCTCCTGGTACTTGTCGCAGAACCTTTAAGCCTACTAAGTATCACATCTCTGAAAAATCTCTACTAAAAAACCTTTTACCCAAATGTTTGTTCCTGCGTTTCTGCAGAGCCTAGAAGTCGCTGAGAAGGTGTTAACTTCTCCTCTTCCTTATCGAGACAGCGTCTGAAGTTCTCATCAAAAGAGATTCCCATACAACTGTCCTCTAGTAGCGTTATAGAATTTTTTTTTTGAGGGCCAGCAGTGCCTTCATGTGACCCTTTTTAAAAGTAAAGTAATAGTTTATTTAACAAAATACAAAATTATTACTTCTTGTTGTTTTAAACTGCAGAAAACATTTTCTTCGTTGTTGCATCTTTCAGAGAAGGCCTTCGACACTGACTGTTTGTTGCGTACTGTTTTTAGACCTTCCGATGAGCGAACATCATTTTCAAGCAATCTGCGATATGGATAGTAATTTGTGTATTAAACCAAAGTAGTTTAATTGAAATCATTTCTTATCACTGTGCTAAAGCCTGAAGTATTAATTAGTCCTTAACACTTCAGCTGTGTTTCTATGCAGGAGTAGAACACAAATCTTCAGAACCTTATAATTGAACTAAATTAGTTTTTTTGACTTTATTATGTACGAGTATGTCTACATACCTTAGATCAATATAGAAGCGTCTCCCTGAAAAGTGTTCTCACATCTTGTTTCTTGCTCCTCTTTACAAATAGAATATTTTTATTACAATCTTCTTCCTCGACGTTGTTAATTTCATACTTCAATGGTTACTTTTGCTTGTTGAAAGATGTGTTCTGTTTTTTTATTTTTATTTTATCTCTACTTTCGTGTAGATTTTGCATATGACTTCCTTTTCAATATTTATTTTTCTTCTTTTTCCACCATATGACTCTCTACTTGCATGTTGGATGTATAATCATAACTTACGTTTCATCTTTTTTTATTTGTTTTTCTATTCTTTTTCTTTTCTTTAATGAACTTTTTATTTAACATTCAGTGTTTTAGAATATTTTGGACTGTGTATGTGTATGTGTGCGTGTGTTTTTTTCTGCGTTTTCTTCAGTTCTCATATATGAATGAAGTAGAAGAAAGACATTATTTTGGCATTTTGCCCAAGTAAGCAGAAAAACTTTTACAATTTTTCTGTACAGAAAGCGAACCCAGCGAAATGTTGGAGTTAAGAGAAGTTTACATGCAATTAATATAATTATCTTGCTTTACATATAGGATGAGATAGTCTTAGTCATAAATTTATGCTGTAAACTTGACGATGATGAACTCTACATATAATAAAACAGTAACTCATTTCGTGAGGAGGTACCTTAGTATCCTGATTTTAATATAGAATACCCCTTTCCGCAAAAATATCTTATTTTCAAAAGAAAAGTGTACCCAGCCAAAAAAGACATGACATAACACTAGTAAATTCATGAGTTCTACTGATCTTGCACTGGTTCAATTTAGGTGAAAATCACACGATTTTAACATTGGCTTGTCATTGAAAGTCATGGGTTCACATTTAAATAAACTGACTGTCATTGAAATGAGTGCTTAGGACTAATGAAATTTCGATGATTCGGATGAGTTCTTAATTTAATAAAAGGATCCTCATTAAAATGAGAGCCTACCACAAATGAAAATTAAGATTATCTTTAATAATTTTCATCAATGCCTGGCATTGGTTTTTTCGTGCCTTCTGATAAATGAATTAAAACAAACGAAAATAATAATTAAAAAAAAAAAAACATTTTTAATTTCATAATTTTAAATTTTCAAACAAGTTAAATAATTATTATAATTAAAAATCGCTACTTCATAAAGCAAGAGTTTAAAAAAACTGATATTCTTTGAAATAAAACTATCACCTAATATTGAATAAAATAGTATTATATCAGTAGATCCCTCCTCGCCACTTTCATCAGATACTTCAACTGTTTAAATGAGTAAAAATGACTTGTCTAGGAAAAGAAAAATTTACTCATCATCTCCAAAAACGAGTAAGAGGTTTGTGATCAGCATACGTGCTTTTGGCTGCGGTTTTAGTCAAACCATTTACTTCAAGAGTTGCCAATTACCACTTAAGACCCTGGCGACCTTACTTCGCATTCATGCTTACACTGGAAGTAGCAGTTGAACACTCACAGATGTCTCTCAATGTTTTTGAGGGTCAACTTTCGCTGTAAAACATTTTTAATCGATCCCAATTAGTCTACGATACCGTTTTGGTTAACACCATTTTGATTCCATTAAGCGACGTGTTTATAAGCCACATTTCGTTCGACCACATTGGTAGGAAAGATAGAGGTGATTAGGAATCTTACGCCATGCCGCCTTTATCACAGTTTCGCTTACTTCCTGATTCTCATGCAGTTTTTATTAAGAGTAATAAGTATTAGGCCCATTATTATAACTTGCCTTTAGTTAAAGTTAGGATTTTGTTGGAGCGATAAGTAGTTTTTCGTTATAATAATGAGGATAATGCTCATTGTTATAACTTGTCCTTATAGTACCTGATAGTTAAAAGTGGTTTTAGCTTACTTTTAATAACGAAAAACTATTTATCGCTCCAACAAAATCCTAACTTTAGCTAAAGGCAAGTTATAATAATGGGCCTTACTCTGTTACTCCGTTAAAATCACTTTTTCTTTGGACTGTCTATGAACATATCTATGTTCATCAGAAATGAAACAGCCTTGTGAATGTCCAGCAAGATCCGTTAATAAGGCAAACGAGGGAAACAAATTTTATATAAATATATTTTGATAACATTTTTCGGGTAAAATTATGTTTTAAATAAATATTTTTCTTGAACAAATTGTGACATTTAACCCTTTCATATGTATATATTTACACATGATTAATTAGTAAAATTGAATGCATTTTTCATTAGTACAAAACTTATCATATTAATGGAGTTAGGGATGCCATTAAAAATGCTTTCCAGCAAGTGAGTGCTTAGAAAATCATGAAATCACAATTTCCTTTTGAACACCTTCAATATTTTTTTGCTGGATAGAAAAAGCAGTGAAAGTATGCCGATTTTTTTACCGACTTAAAGGTACTGTATACTTTAAGGCATCTTTTATTTTTGAAAGCGGAATATCTTAAACGTTGTTGCTCAACAGATGGCGCTGTTTTAAAATTTTTTTTTTCATAATTTATTTATTGTATCTTCAGTATTTTGAATTAGCAATATTTACTCATATCTTAATTCTAAAATAAAAATAAACATACTTGTTAAATCCAGCCAGTGCTACACAAAAAATATATGTCTCACGGTTGCTGCTGTTTGGGCGAGAGAAGCAATGTCTTAGACGAAAGTAATCACGTTCATTTAGTATGTTGCGGGCCAGCGGATTGGAATGTGTTTCAACCTTTTTAAATACGTTACTGCATATTTCGCTATTTGTGCTTTAACTTATGGCACGTTTAGATCTTTGTGAATGTTCGAGTTTTTTTATATGCCAGAGAGCAACTGTGATCATCCATAGAATCTTATTTTGGCGTCTTTGTATTTTTTGCTAGCTCAGGCAGTGCCACATAATTGAATACCATAACTTGTACGAAAAAAGTTCCACCCGGGGGTACCAATTTTCATTGCAGAAGATTGCAAATGGTTTGACCAGACGCTAGGGTTCCTGGAGCCCAAATCTGGAAGAAAAGATCTGTTGTTTTATAACAAGGGTTCTCTTCGAGGCCCAACCAGTGCCCAAAGGACTGGTACCACGGGAATCGGTAGCCCCACAGAGACCCTCCCGTCTCTGTGACCGGTTATTGGTGAAGTCCCCTTCATAGGTGGTTGTGGTTTAAGATCGATGTATGCAGGGTAGGTGCATTGTGAATCAAAATGTGCACTTGCATTCTCAACAGAAGAAGTTGGATAGTCTTCAACCCCTACGCATGAGGTTTGAACATGGGTCCATGGCTTTCCATGTTCTAAAAATTGCTACTCACTGTCACTATGCGACTCACCTAATTCGTTTATCGTGCCTCATACACAATCTTTAAGTCTGGTTTTGAGTTGAGGAGATCTATGTGATTGCTACACCCTCCAAAGTTTACTTTTTTCTGTCAATAGCCGCTTGACATTACATCTGCCTAGCTGGCGGGTTACTTTTGCATGTTGATCAGCTAATTTGAGGTTTTGGTCAAAATAAATAAGTCTCTGCTCTAGGTCTTCTGATGTTCTTAGTGGGACGTTTTCCGAACAATGTGTTCTTAGATATTTTCTATATTTTAACCAGTTTATGCCTGTACTAGTTGTTGATACAATATTTTGTTGGTTCCATATATATTAACAATAGTGGGTGAATGATCCGAAGATAAATCAAGTGATGCTTCAGCTTTATTCATTTCTCTTAGAATACCCTTAATCACACCGAAATCAATAACATCAAACATATGTTTTGCTGTTTTAAAATAATGACATAATATGAATTGAAAGCGGGATATTTTAAACACAGCACAATAGATGGCGCTGTTATAAAATAATAACAAAATATGAATTACTTACTGCCAAATAGGCAATTGAATAAAATTTGTATTTGATTTGTATTTTTTACTTTGTGAAATTGCAATGTTATTAAAATATTTTCAACACCTTTTGTAGGTTGTTGTAAACATTTTTTAGAATTTTAGAAAATTATATAAATTTTAGAATATTATCCAGGGATGGGTACTTGTATATAAAGTAAATGCGTAAGAGTCTTAAAATTTGGTGTGAAATACTTTTAAAGCAAAGTCGAAGAAAATATTATTAGGACGTACACAACATGTGTGGGCTCAGCTAGTTATAAATATAAACTGACTCGCCGAAAATTTGTTGTTGGTTTATCTCACATCTTACCATATTTGAAGAGGACTCCATACAATATATTCCCACATTTTAATACAATTCATTCTACTTATGAAAAGCCAATCATATTAAATATGTCTGTATGTTTAAATAAACTCTTATATTGCAAATGCATGTAAGTATTTTGCCATAGAAGCCGGGGAAGGTACACTGTATTAGTTAGTTGGTAATGGTGACCACGTTTACTATGTTGCCCTCTTTCTCAAAAAAAAAACATTAAAAAGAGATAAACTCTCAAGTAAATGTAATTTATATTATGAATTGTATACTTAAAAAGAAGGTTGTAAGGACCTTTAGAATAACTTCTTTTGCTGTGTTTGTATTTTTTGTTGTTGTTATTTTGTTTAGCTTGTACTTCTAGCCTTTCAAGTATAATCTTATTTAATTTTCAACGAAATGATTTGGTAAGTTTTTGGAAAAGTTATTTAAGAGTATAAACAAATTTGGTTGAAAATTGTGTTATAGATGAAAATTAAGCAATAGAAAGAAGGAAGTTTTTGTAAAAGGATTATTATTTTCTTAATCACATTATTTTTGGTTAATTTTTTTTTACGATTTGTGTGATTAAAGGAATATTTTTGTAAAGAATTTTTTTTGTTTTGAATAAAGCAAAATTTGAGCAATTCGTAAATTTTTTTTCAATAGTATTTTTTACTTATTTTAAAAATAAAAGTTTACTTCATCTATGTTAATCCCTTAATTAAAAAAAATAGATTTTGTTTTTTTTTTTGTGTTTCTTATTCTCTTAATTTTTAAGAGATTATCTTGCTGCTTTTGTTTTTCTTTAAACAACTGTTAGTTAGCAATGTAGAATGCATTTTGGTCTTTTCTTGATTAAATTATCGTATATGGTTGGTTTACGATGCATCTAGCTATGCACCTCCTATCAAAAAGAATCCAGCGATCTTGTTTTGACAAACATCCATCATTTTACTAATAAAAATAATATTGTCGATCGAGGTATGAATATTGGAGTATTAAATAATTCTTGGAAAACACCGATTTCAAAACAGATAAATGGGCACCAATTCTAAACTAAAAATGTAAGAAGTAATTTGTAAGAATTAGATTTAAACCAAATAAAATATGCGCCAAAATTAGCAGGAAAAAAAGTAGACCATGTTAATGTCAAGCATCTCTCTATAACTGTTCAGAAGTTAAGTTATTTTTACCAGCATCCATCTTTTGAGAAGACACCATTCAAGCTGCTGTCTATAACGCTTTCAAAGATAGGGCCACATAGATCTTATTACATAACCCATTGGGACACCCTTAAATATAGAATTTTAAATTAAAGACCTGTTGTTATAGAGGACTTGGCCACAAAGATTTTTTGTACATATCAATTGTCGGTCTATAAGGGTTCAAAAATTATACCGGACAAAGTAGTGAACATTCTGCCTAATTTTCAATTATTTGTCTATAACGGTTCAAGAGATAGGGCCATATAGGTCAAATTACATCAATTATGGGAACACCCTTTAATTTCTAAATTTAAATTGTGTACTTGTTATAGCGGACTTTGTAATACAGGTTCCTTGTAAATTCCAGCTGTCTGTCTATAACAGTTACGGTTCAACAAACGGTTCAAAAGATAGGTACATACAGGTAAAATTACGTCACCTATGGGGACAACCTTTAAATTTGAAATTTATTTTATTATTGTTGGGAGCTATAGTGATACGCAATTTTTTTTTTTTAATTTTAAATTGGTGCCCTTTACGGTTCTTAATACACGTAAAAAACATGTATGTTCTATGAGATAACTATTAATTTAATTTAAAATAATGAACTGTTTTTAAAACGCAACCAAATTGAAAGCATAACCCTTCAAATAAAGAAAAAAACTTTAGTGCCTTTCGAGATAAGGGATTTACTGGCTTTAAACGCAGTTAAGCAAGCCATAACCTCCTGCCGGCGGACACATCGGAATCTCCCCAGAAATTAAGTATCGTCCCTTGCTAGACCGAAGTCCAACCTGAACGATTCACTCCAGTTTACTATATAGAAAAAAGAGCAAGTATGGTTTAAGTATTTATCGGGTGGTTAATTTTTAAGGGCCGATGTTAATGTAAACCACACCTAAAAGTCAAGTTTTTTTTTTCTGCATTTAATTTGACATTTCCCAATTTCAGACTAATTCAATGGCCGTGTTATCTCACGTGGTGGCGATGGCAATTCGCACCCAAGATCATGTAACTAGACACCGTTGGACTTCTTTCTTTGGGGTTATTTGAAAGAGAAGGTGTACGTCGATTAGCCAGCAACAATTCAAGAGCTAAAGGATGATATAATTATGCCTCAGTGTCATCGCAAATTTGGAGCATCGGATCGGAGGTTTGCCGCCGAAGTCGCGGCGGCCCTTAGGCCGATATTTTGTTCCATACATTATTCAACTATATATAATAAATAACAATAATTTCCTAAATAATTTCTGTTTTATTCAAAATCAAAATCGACCCTTCAAATTTAACCACTCTTTATAAAAGGTACATGTCATATTGTTCGCTCATGCTAATCTCCGAAACCACCTAACGATTTTAATAAATAGTTCTAAGTTTTTTTTTGTTTTTTTTTAGCTTAATAGACGGGCGGCTTTTGAATATTATCAAAACAGTGGGGCAATTTAAGCAGAAAGAGTATTCAAACTTAGTATGGGCTAATTTCTTTAAGTCGTCTTAGTACAGCTAAACTAGAGTGATACATTGGATTATTTGTCAGGCGCACAGTGGTCAATTTCGCGAGATAGCGGTCAAAACTCTATAACTTTTGACCGGATTGGTATTTTTTTACGCGATTTTTTTTGTTTAATAGGAGGGACTTTAAGCTTCAATTTGCGTGTTCAAACGTAAAAATCGACTGATAGGAACGTAAGTAATGTGGAGTTAAAAATGCATTTTAATTTTTTGTTGAGTTTCCATGTAAAAGTTGAATATTTTGACATTTTAAATAGGTATTTTTTTTATAATTTCTTATTTTCTTCAATCGTATTTTGCAACCAATACTTATTTATTATTCTTAAACTTAATTTGTGTCAGAAAATGCCAACATTTGGCCCCTGACATTTATTTAGTCTCAATATTCACAGGGGCCAAAGGTTGTCAATATCATTTGGATATATTATATACAGAACACAACATCGATAAAATTTTAAGTAAACTTTTACTATTGATTTAAAGTGCACATATATTTTATTTAAATGTATTAATAAAAATTTTATAATTAAGTTTTTATGCTCTAGGTCTTTTTATAAAAATATTTCAATTTACTTTTATTTTTATATTCGATATTTCGCTACACCATTGGGTAGCATCATCAGGAAATGGAAAAAGTTTTATAATATTTTTTTTTTTTTTTAATAATTGTGTATTAATAAAAATTTATACTAAAATTAGAAACAAATTATAATCTTTAAACTAGTATTAATTAAACAATATTAGTAAAAATTTCTTCCAAATAGCTTTGATTTTCATTTTGCAGTAGTTGTTTAGCTTCTTTATCTAACTCCAATGAGGTTGATTTCCATTTTTGTCGAATACTGGACATATATGGGTCTGATGTGCACAACAAAATATTAATTAGATCTTCATTAGTACAATATCTGGAAATTTTTCTTGTATTGTGCTCGCGAAAGAATCTGTAGTCTTTGTTCCTTTTTTCTTGCGCTTCTTCTGAGAGATCTCCAATTGGAAGCATATTGTGCTGAATTATTTGTTTCCCATGGAACAAAATTTTGTGAACTGTGGTTGGCATATGTCTCAAAGAATATTTTTGGTTATAAAGTGTTGCTGTCTCATTAGCATACTGACCAAATTTTTTTGCATCTATCTTTTTGCTACATGCTATAACTTCTAATATGATTTGGAATCGTCGTATTAAATCATAATCTACTCCAGTTATAGAAGCTGCAGTTTCTGGATCGGAAAAAAATCTCCTTGCTGTGTTTCCATCATTAGAATTTCCTTCTCCTTGCTTTGGCTGGTCAATTATAAGGCCTATCTCACGGTATTTTTCTTGAATATCTTTTTTTTTGCTTTCTTTTTTCCAAATTTTCTTTGTTGTTTCTCACTGTTTCGCCTAACGGGCCAAATTCCAAATCGTATCCCAATTTAAGAATATGCTCCATAAAACGAATTCTAGCATGAAGAGGTGACATTCCAAATTCATATGCTTCATTAAAACTATCGTCTTGTGTTGGTGGTTGGCTCAATTGACTTGTTGTTTTTTGGCATATGGTGCAGCTTGACGAAGACTTTGTTTCGGTTAAAGCTTGTGCAACTTTTCCATCGATCATTGTAAGTGACATTTTAAAGTTAACTTCGATGCATTGGTCATTAAATTCAAATATCACTGGTTGAAGTTCTTTAATTTCATCTCTTATTTTGCCAACTTCTTCAGTTATGACATCTTTAGTTTCTTTTTTGTAAGCAAACTTTATTGGTCTACAAAATTTTGTTGACGAGGGAATTTCATTCTTCCATACATCTATCTCTGCAGCTCTACTAGTTGACGGCTCTGAAGCAATATAAGTTTTTGTTAAACGTAATGGAACGAAAGAAATCATGAATAAATTGGCATCTGATGAATTTTCCGCATTACATTGTTTGTATTGTTTCTGGCCAGAGGACCCATCACATCCCCATTTAGAAATTAAAGTCATGCTGCAATTTTTAAACTTCTTTAAATAATCAGCATCAAATGTCTTTAGTAATCGTTCTGCAGTGTGTTCAAGAAGATCCTGCAATTTTATTTCTGCTGAACTTGAAGTTACACTAATAGCAGTTGGTGAAGGTAATCAATCTTTTTTGGCAGAAACTATATCTCGATATGATGGAAAAATTCCACAATTTTTTTCATTGGTTCGCTTCCGCAATTCTGTATATTGGTTTTTAGTCATTTTCAAATCCAAAAATAGTGCAAATGCTTCTTCTGGAGTAAATTTATTTTCTTCAGTTGGTGTCGGCATACTTTCTAAAATCCTTTTTGTGCGTCTGGGGCTTGCTTCCACTATTTTTTCAATGATAGCAATTTTACTCATTTTAGTTTTCGATGGTTGAATTTGATGCAGAAATGAATCCTTTATGATGCTACAAGAAACTTCTTCATTGATATGTTTAAGCTTGCGTCTTCGTGATCTTTCACTACAATTATCAATTGGCTTTGCTGGTCGACCACCTTTTCCAGTTTCCGTGGTAGTTACTGATGGCTTTTTAAAAATAAGTTTATTTCTTAGCCATTCTTGGTTGCGTGAGTAAAACAATTTCTTGTTTCTGGAACATTGATTGTACCGTTTTCTTAAAGTATTTAAAAAGTTTTTTATTTTTAAGTTATGAATTTTAATTTCTTGTTTGTCGCATATTTTGAAGAATGGATTATTCATTATATGTAAAATAATGTCGTTTTCATCTTTCCGTTCAAAATATATATCAGATAGAACACTATAACTGAATTTAGCCATTGTTTAAACAATAATGAAGAAAAAAAATGAATGCATGGATTAATATACTATTGCTCGAAGTTTCAACATGATCTTTTTTACCTCTTTGAAACATAATATAACAGGTACTTGGTTTTACCAGTTATTTCCATTGGTTTTAAATTTATTTGTAATTTTCAGGTATTTAAGTTGTGTAATATTAGATGGCAATAAAATCATTTTTTACCTTTTCCAAATGAATTGCTAGATACCACATAAATTTAGAGTTAACAGGTACTGGCAATAATATAACAGGTAGTTGGTTTTACCAGTTATTTCCATTAGTTATAAATTTATTTGCAATTTTCAGGTATTTAAGTTATGTAATATTAGATGGCAATAAAATCATTTTTTACCTTTTCCAAATGAATTGCCAGATACCACATAATTTGAGAGTTCTATTGTCATTTTTGTCAAAATTTTGATACACCCTTCTATGTGGACTAGGTCCAAATATGGGCCAACTTCTCCTAATTTCAACAGAATTATTTTTTTGGTCAATAAGAACTCTTGTACAAAATTGCATCAAAATATATGCATAATATCCACTTTCACATACAAATAACTTCTCAAAAAATATGACGTGCATTTGTACCGAATATCTTACCTTGGGTCAGAAAAATTGCTGTAGCTCAAAAAGTGCAGTCCCGATGCATGGACATGTATATATAGGAATGTAGGGGAGAGTTAGGACTACAAAATAGTAAATTTGTGTTTTGACTCAGCTTGACTCACAGGAGTTGTGCTCTATGAAGTAGGAAATTTTCGAGAAATTTTACCTTTTTTAAAAAAAATATTTAAATTGTTCTGAAAACAGTAGAGCTTCAATTTTTTTTTACCAGTAATAGGAATAAGTTAAGTTACAACACAAAATTTATTTCGTCCAAAAATCTTGAAAAACAAAAAAGTTATGATCATTTAAACTTTAAAAATTAACTAAAAATATCATAAATTTACTAAATTCTGAAAAAGCCCATTTTGGACCACCCTGTTCTCAGTGAAATAGTTGAAATAGAGTTCTAATTTTTTGGCTCCCGAGGTTTACTACTGTCTACTTTCATATGAGTATAATAACTTTAAAATCGGAGAACAAAAACCAAAAGGAGTTTTGGCCGCTATCTCAAAATATTGACCACAGTGAGGCGGTTGCAGCTTCAATGCGTGCCAAAGATTTGGGTATGTTTCTCTACGGGGAATAAGCATTCGTCATTGTATTGTAGCATATCTATATATATAATAAAATATGTAGTAACTTTTTTTTCTCCTGTCTGTCTTTCTGTCTGTGATCGCATTACGTAAAAACTACTAGATGGATTTTAATAATATTTTTGTTAGGAGGTAGCTTTGTAGCTTGATTCAAATATTGAATGCTTTTTTTCCCAAAACTGTGTTATATCCAAGAAAAAGTGGAGAAAAAGTAGTGAAAGAGCTCAATTTTTTTACAGATATGCATACACCTTTTGCAAGCGGGTTTTTTCTTAAAGGTACTGCATAGTTTACAACGCCTATTTTAGTAGGGACAAAACCCTAAGTATAAGTAAATACATAAACCATAACTGAAGCATTGAAAAAGTAAATTGGTTGACTGTGGATGGCTTTCAAAGCAAAATCAAATAAAATATTATAACAACGCCTACGAAGTAGCGGGCGCAGCTAGTAATAAAATAAATTTAACAAACACAATTTAACATTTTTTATTTAAACTTATTTTTATACCCTTCACCACAGGTGGAAGAGTTATATATAAGTTTGTCATTCCTTATGTAATTTCTACAATATTCATTTCCGACCCCATATAGTATATATATTCTGGATCCTAATACATAGAAATGTTGATTAAGCGATGTCCGTCTGGGCACCAGAAGAGATACAAAAAATCTAAGCACATCAATCTATTAGGCATTGTTTCGAAAAATATCGGATTGCAATTCAACAACATCGGATCATTCCCTTAGAGGCTGCGGACCAAAAACCACTCCCATTTATATTTTTTTCACGTTCTCTTTTGCTTTTTTTGGCACATAAATATTAGACCGCAACAGGTAGATCGCAGAGAGTGCATACAGATCTCGGGGGTCAATAATCCCCTGCGAGGGTCGACTTTTGTTTGTTTTTAAGTTGGTAGGTTTTTTTTTGCTTTGATTTGTGCTACAGACCTTTATAGAAAGCAATACACATAGAGGTAGCCAATGGACCTACAAGGTACCCACTGTTAAATACATAGAAGCAGTGGTCAATATAAGGAAATTCTTTTAAGGAATTTTTTTTTTTGCTTTAACTTTAACTTTAACTAACTCAATATATGTTGCAGGAAGGTTCTACATTTAAAAAGTAAAACAAAAATTCAATAAAATTAAAAAAAAATTTTAATTTAAAAAAAAAAATTTATTTTAAATTTAAAAAAATGAAATTTTTTTTGTTTACAAATATTTACAAAAAACTTTATAAACCATTTTCAAAACGATATTTTGCAAAATTTTCAAAAATTATTTTTACAAACAACAAATTTTCGAAAAATTAAAATTAAAAAATTTTGTGAAAATGAAAATTATGACTGTAACATAACATATTTTTAATATTAAGAAAATATGTACATTAGACCACCCATATATGCAAATCTGTTATTTTTTTCGCTCCCCGCACATTTTCGGTTATGTAGGGGGTAAAAAATACGTTGTGCATAAAAATTTTGTTTCTAAACCATAAACCTGCCAGGCCTCTCGCATTTAAGTGGTAAAAATTGCCTAAAAAAGCTGCAAAAATGATATGTGGCTTTATTAGACTATAACTCTTAAACTGAGTGGTTTTCGTGATTTAGTTATATGAACTTTTTCTTAGTTATAAAGCGACAAATATTTTGTTCATACAAACTTTTAACCCACGATAAAGCGTAAGTGGTTTTTTTTAGCGGTTCAATTCGAAGGTTAAACACTGTGTAATATTTTAAGTCATGGCAAAATAACCATATACGGACACCACTACGTCATAAAAGACCAAAAAAGGACCCCCGTCTCCCAGTTTTGCCCAAAGTCCTCCAGGTTTTTTTTTTATGGGCCCTCAAAGATGTGGGGACTCGATGTCATTTTTGCAAAAAAATTATCATTTACTCAAGCTCATATTTTGCAAACCGTTTGGAATTTTGATATACTCTCTGAGGCAAAGTTGTAGCTCTTGTCATAAAAAACAAAAATTGTTAACATATAAAATCAAAAAAAAAAAAAAAAAACTTCATCTTCAAGGTCAAAATCGCAAAAAACTTTAAAAAAATAATTTTTTTTAACCTTTTTTCCCTTGTTCAGGTCCATAGGTAGCAAACCGTTCAAAATTAAAGGAAACAATCAACTACAGAAATGAACCTAAGATCTCAATAAACAACTTTCTAGAACATATGAACTTCCTAGGAATGATTCTTAACACCGTTTAGGTAGCGCTTAGGTAGCCGCAAAAGTGAAAATTTTCCCGATGACCGCAAACGTAGCAAAATAAATCAATATTTTCACAATGCATATTGAAATTGTCAGTTGCCAATGTTGTGTGCGAATTATGCTGTAGCACTTTCTCTATAACTTTCACCGCTGAGCTCTCGTTGACGTCGCTCTGTGTAATGCCTCAATGTGACCGTCGTATCGCTTTTATATTGTGTGCTACGTCCCTTTTGCGTGTGCTGAGCTTACGGCATTGCCTGTGCTGCTGCGGTCGTTAAGTGATCGCGTGATACCTAATGATACCTACAATGTGTTTCCAGGTATTTTTTTATATTTTGGGTTGTTTTTATGTGAATTCAATGCAGCTGTTTGCTTCCAGGTATTTTTTTTTTTTTGATTTTATATGTTTACAATTTTTGTTCTTTATGACAAGAGCTACAACTTTGCCTCAGAGAGTATATTAAAATTCCAAACGGTTTGCAAAATATAAGTTTGAGTAAATGATCATTTTTTTGCAAAAATGACATCGAGGCCCCACATCTTTGAGGGCCCATAAAAAATCCTGGAGGACTTTGGGCAAAACTGGGAGACAGGGGTCTTTTTTTTGGTCTTTTATCACGTAGTGGTGTCCGTATATGGTGTTATCTTGAAACTGAAATTTGAATGATTCTCATTCATTTCTGGAGGCATGTAAATTCATCATGAGATAGAACATTTTGCGCTCATTTAGTATGTGAATAAAGGTTTTTTGAATGTTGTCCATTTTATGGCTTAATGACCAAAAACTGACTCAGGCCTGCAATATTATTAAGTAATTTTAATACTGAAACTCTTGAAAGTGTGCAATTCCATTATTTGCGTTTTCAAATGATAGTACATCAGTTTAATAGTAAATAAACATAATATTTTCTCGATTAAGCGAATAAAACTTTAAAAAATATTCGATTAATCGATCAGTTTTTATGTTGTTTTGAACGTAATTTAGCTAATATATAATCGTAAATTCGTTGGCGACAATTGTAGCCAACGGAATTTGTTTTCTTTAAAGCATGAATAATGAGTTTTTTCTCATACGACTTTTTTAATTTATGTAAAGAGTCTACAATATGGATAATGCTGTACATGTCTCTATAAATAAAATCACCGTGGTGAAGGGTATAGAAGATTCCGCACGGCAGAATATAGCACTTTTACTTGTTTATTTTAGATTTTTCATAATCCTAAGCCAAGAAACTTTTTTGGTTTGAAATAATTAAAAATTATTTAAACCAGGACCTTTAGCCAAAAATCAACAAATTATAATTACTATAGTATAATGCAATATAAATTACGAAAGTGGTCCCAAGATAATAGTTGTCAGTATCGATATATTACCTCACACATACATATGTACATATAAACACATAAGCCGGGAGACTAGCATCGCTAAAAGAAATTTTTCTATAATGAGTAAAGAGACAACGTTAAAAGCTTCAGCACTTGGAACATTTATGTATATTTTTAATAAATTTTAAAAAACTTCTTCATTTTACTGAAATTAAAACACAATCCATTTTAAAAGCCTTTAACTCTACTTATTTTTTGTTTTCTAATAAATTTAAATAATGTTTTTCTACTCAATGAAAGGAATGTTTCTTATTACTTCATCAGTATGCGCCATTATTTGTCACACGACAAGCCATGACATGTTTAACAAAAATCTAGCATGCAAAGTTTTTAGATTTTATTTCTGCTTTCGGTGTTTTATTAAAAAATAAAGAAATAATTTGTGGAACAAGAAAGTAGAAAATAGAAACGTTCAAATGATAACAATTTATCAACAAGACACTTTTATTTAATGTTCGCAATTCACAACAACCCACCATTTATAATGGAACAAACAACAAAACAAACAACTACAACGTGTAACAACATGTCTTATAATGTTTTTATTTCTATTTTCTGGTATGCTTTTAAATACCTCTTTAATTTAGCGCCTAAATGTAGGCAAACGCAAGCGAACAAGCGAAAATAAAATAACTACCCAGTAGTTTTGAATGTAACTGATGTGGGGATCAGAGAACTTCACTTGTTGATTAAAAAACCGTTCAACAATAACAAAGGCACAAAAAACATGTCTTTTATTTGCAAATGATCAAACTTGCCCACACACTCTCTTTTGTTGTTCATTTTAAAGCAACCGAACAAATGCCTCTCTGTTGGTTCAGATGGTTTACACATCGGTTGACTCATAAAAATAATCTTCTTTAAACTGGGAATGAATTAATTAATCAAACTTGTTCAAACTTGTATATACGTTGTTCATTTTAAGGCAATCGAACCACTTGCAGGTTGAACATTGCCTTATTGTTATCATATGTCGAATCAAACTTGTCAACTCGTGTATTTGCCTTTTCACTCAACACACAAAATTTTGATTAGCATTGAAGTACAAAAAGCAAGAAATCATTGTGTATGAATTCGTTCATTCCTATCAAAAAAGCTTGCCTTCTTTTTTTATTTTAATTTACATTTGTTTTTAATCATCATGATAAAAAAACAGTACAATAAATAAAAAAGGGACATTTATTTTTAAGTAAAAACTCAACAATTTATTAAAATTATTACATTTTTTTAACTATATATTATCATATATTTTAATTATTAATTTATATTAACTATTAACTCATATAAGTAAGGTAACAACTTAAAAATTTTATTCTTTTAATTTTAATTAATAATAATAAAAAAAGGCAATTTTATATTTACTAAGCTTCAAAATTTTTAAAATATGAATGAAGGAATAGTAAGCTATTTACAGATTTTGGTCCTAGACGGTTTCTTTTTTCTGTAATAACATTTCCAGCCAATGAAAATGCTCTTTCTGCTGCTGCACTGCTTGCAGGAATGGCATGAATTTGCACTGCGATTTTAGAAAGGTTTGGAAAAGACTTTTCACTTGATTTCCACCACCTGATTAAATCAAATTCTTCACTCAGTAATGGGCAACATTTATGACGGCTCAAATTTGATGTTTGTTTCGGCGAATACTTTAAAACATTGGAGCATTTTCTGCAGTATAAGTAGCCCTCCAGTACTTGTTCGTTTTCCATAATTATTTCACTTAATATGGACCATATTATACTTTTTCCCTTACGACGTTGCGACAAGGTATAAACGTTGTTGGAAATTTGACTTATGACAAAATTTTTACCGTCTGCCATATTTGCCATATGTGTATTTCGGCGTATGCAATTCAAATAAATTTGAACTAGAGGTCTGCGAAGCTATTTAAAGAAATAGTCGCAGCAATATATGTTCCTAAAAAGAGAACTCATAAAAGTATGAACATTAGATGAAATGTACTGAAAAAATCATGTTCACGGTTTTTGGTACAACGAGTATTTGCATGTATGTATGTACATACGTACCTAAGAACATTTTTTACAAATATGGGATTTTAATAACGGGTTTTGTTTAGCATTTTATAGTTTTATTAAAGATAAATGCGTGTGCGTCTTTTACAGGTAACGAAGTATTGAACAACACCCTAAAAACGAAATTGCTTACAACTTTTCCTTCAATGGAAAACTATAAAATTTGTGTATGTTAATTGGAAAACTATAAAATTTGTGTATGTATGTATGTAGATATATTAGGGCAATAAAAAATTTTAAATGTGAAAATAATAAAATATGTATGTACAAATATAATTACATGTTTACACTAATCCAAAATCGGTCCACAAATGACTGAGTTATTAGCTAACATACATAAAAAAGCAACATTCAGACAAATAGATAACCTCCTTCTTTTCGGTTAAAAAAAGCAAATGTTTATCAATGTTGAATTGGTTATGTTGTTTGCATTGTTGGTATGCATATGTATGCATATTGCTCAAGCCACACAGACGGTCGGTTCAAACGTGTTGTATGAATTAATGAGAATAAGAACGTTCGGACACAATGAATTTACTGCAAGCTTGTCTCTTGCCTGTGCGAACTTGTTCATAAAATGCTTTTGTTAATTCTACTCATAATCAGAATTTGATGTGTACAGCAGAATGAATATGAATTTTAATCATCATTGAATTTTTCTTTATTCTTTAAAATGAACAAAAATTTTTGTGCTGAATAAAATCAAGAAAAATCGTGATTTTGAAGTTCTCTGGTGGGGATTATTGAAACTGGTTGAAGATATTTTTTGAAGTAAGATTTTCTTTTGATAAACTCAAGTCATTTGTTAGCAATGTAAGCTTAGTAATCTTAGAACCACCACCTGGCTAGCCTTTTGTAATGAATTGTGTATCAACTGACTTTTTCTATTGCATTAATAAGGCTGGGAAGCCCAAAGCAAATAACGACGAATGATATCAATGGAGATATTAGGAGGATATAAGAGGATTTCTGGAGGATATAACTCTTTCTAGTAATCTTAAAATAGGCTTAGTTCCACATGCAGCCATCTGCGCAAATCTATTTATTTAAGTTCGCGATATATTCGATTCATAATAAAACTTACCAATAAATATTTAGCCAATACTAAAGTAAAACATATTGACTGTGTCGCTGTTATTTAATCATTGTATATTTTTTATGAATATTTAACACCCCAGCAAAGAGGATTTACCAGATCGAAGTTCTGTTTTGTCTTCATCATCATTATTTCTGCAGTAGTCACTGATGTTCTTATGCTTGCAGCTGAGATATTATTAAGTAATAGGCCTTAAGTACCGCTACCCAAAGGATCCTTAAGTTCAGCGCATAAGTTCTCTTCTTTAAAGGTAAGAGTTCATACATATCCCATTAGAGACAATAGCGAATCGCCTAGGAATTTTGTTCTACGAGCTCCCATGACGAGACACGAACAAAGTTCATATTCCAATGTCTCATCGTACAGCTTATATTACCAGCAAGATTCGATCTCAGTAGTTCCTAAATTGAGCTAGTTGTAGCTAGGCCCACTATGTTCGGTAAACCATGCGGTAAGTAGCTTTAATTCACTCTTATTGAGTTATAGTACCCTTTGAGATGACACCAAGATAACGTGATAAAACATTTTGCTTGTCTGGGCCTTATCAGAGCTTTCCATAGCTTCCTGGTTTGGTCCAGGAATCAATTTTTTTCTTCAGCATAACCATTCGATATGCCAAAGAAAGATTCTGGTTATATAAATATACGTCGGGCCTCTAGGTTGGCTTATTGCGAATATAACCTATATGAAAGGGAATCCAACATAGTGGTAACCGTGCTTATTTAGAGATGTCGCACATGATATGGTTACCCCAGACCTTAGCTCAAAGGAGTTAAAGGGCTTTACCGCAGCTTGGCTGTCCGGCATCAAATATATTTTTAGACCCTTTCTCTTTCTCCTTAAACATTCCCTGACACAGATTAGGATGGCTTAAACATCTGCCTGTAAGATTGTTGGGTAATTGCCCATGGGGATGGCCCGTTTTTACCAAGAATACGGGCTCCAGTGTCACCATTTTCCTGTTTTGAATTGTCGGCTGAGTTAATACATAATAACATCTACAAAAGAGCTAAGAGCTTCTATTTAAAATACAGTGTTAAATAATGCAAAAGTATCTGGGATTAAAGGTATTCACTTCCTTGAAAATGAAGAAGACAAAGAGAACCACACCAGCAAGTGGATATGCAGATATTCGAGTCCTAGAAGGAACGTCCTGTTGTAAACTTTTTAATTAGTTCATTCACATTCAAACTTTCATAGCCCATCATTCATTACCCTTTACGAGCCATCTGTGAAAGCCCTAAATAATATTTGCATTAAGTGCCATGTCTGCTAAAGGTCACGTTTCGAAGCGACTGAACACAGTTTGTGTACTATAGTCCATGTTATAAGTAATTGCTTCATTATGTTAAAAAATCCTATTGAATAAATTGTGCTTTTTCATCTTAGAGTCGTCGCAATCATCAAGCTCAATTCTAGTTGCTCTGTCAGCCGATCCCTTGACACACAATCTAAGATCACTAAGGTTTTTTTGATAATACTAGCCTCGTTATTACAATCGCTGTTAGTCATAAAATTAAGTCACTATTCTTGAATCTTAGAATTACCATGATGAGTTTTGAAGGTTTATTATATTATACTTCATAGCGAATATTCATTGAAAATTTAGAAATATATTTACTAAACAGGAAATAAACCATACTGAGCTGCGATATAGCGCCTTTGATATTGATGATTATGCCTAATAGTTGAAAGAATTTTTAAATCAGAAGTGCCTTGAGCATTGTTTGGCATTATTTGACAAATATAAAATTTTTCCATGAATCTTTATTAAAACACTAGCTTTTGGACAGACGCTAGAATAAATCAAACTCTTCTAGTTATTTGAGGGGCTAGTTTAATCATTAGTATGGAGACAGCTGCAAAAAAACTGTAAAAAAGTCTTTATTTAATGAATGGTGCACAGCTTAGCCCTAAGTAGCGTACAGAACTACGGCCAAGGTCTACTAAACCAGTAGTACAAAGACAGATACTACTATCTGAAGAAGTTTTTTGAATACACGAGTGACTAAGAAAATGATCTGACACTAACCGATATATTCATACTTATAAGCCGTCGATTGGCATGCACAAGGATATGGCTCATCGAAGTGTGACTTCTACCGCTACGTGGTAGCGGTCGCTAACATGCTTCTCTTTAGATCTTGTTTCTGCAAGAAGTTTGTCTAAAATCAGTCGAAAGAACTCTGGATACCTGTCTACCTCCAGTTTTAAAACAGGCAGAGATCCATGTAAGAGAACGTCTCTTCTACGTTGCTGGAAATTTTGTGAATCCTAATTTTGTTTAAATCTCAGAGGATCTTGAGAATCTGGCACCGATAAACAAAGAGACCTCGTCTTTAAAGAAACTTATGTTTTCATAGTCCGGTAAAGATGAAAACGAAAACCTCTCAAGGGGTGGATGAGTTAATTTTTAAAGGCACTCCTTAGGCAAAAACCTCTCGGTAAGAAATCCAGAAAGTTCCTTGAATATAATAGAATAGATTCCTTAAGAAAAATAATTGCGTTTGGGAGACAGGTCATGATCATTTAGAATCAGATCAAATTGAAGAAGCTAAGACGTTAGCGTACACTGTCCATCTCTGGCATGCTTAAGGATTATTACCACTATTACCACCAGTAAAACTTGGGCAAATGATTACTATTAATTCAGACTCCGATACAATTACCTGGAGACAGTAAAAAATACTATATATTGGATAGTAAAGGCTGGAGCTAACATGAAACTCAATCGCGTACCTAAAGTCATTTTAGACCCAAAGTGGTAGAAGAGGGTTACAAAAAATTATTGGTTTGCTATCCAGCTATATTAAAATAAAAATTATGTGTAATTCTTCTGTTAAATTCATGAGGAATATTATATTCTTTTACTGAACAAGCCATGAGTAACATAAGAAATGGATGTGTCAGTTTATTTTGTTGAGGCTGGTAAAGTCACTGGAACTTTAGAAAATTTTTTAATATAAAAGCCCTGAGTAAAGAGCAGAATTAGCGTAGCTACTAATTGGTAAATGTTAAACAACTACTACTTCACAGTAGTTACTAGACTCGCATTTTGATTACAAATAAAAATAAATCTTTAAATATCAACTTTTCCGCTAGAACTGCTGGTTACTTGTGCTAAAGTTAAGAACTGTGACATTAAATTTAACTATCGTGACTGCTACGACTACAATTAATGAATGAATATTGTTCTCATAATATTGTAACACTCTTTCATAGCTTCAGACAAACATTTACTTGCAGTTACATTATTTCTAGTCGTTTGTGAATTACGACAATGAAGTAAAAATCGCAATTTGTTATCATAAGATCAGTTGTTGGTGGCTGTTGGCATTGTTGCTTTCCTAACGAATATTTATGTCTATGTTTGTTAATTTTTGAAATTTCTTTATTACAGAGTTTTTAGTCGGTATAACTGATTTGACAAAACGTAGGTTAAAAGTTTAATTATTTACTACTTGCTTCTGAGAGTCAAAAATTATTTTATTTTATTTTATTTTATTTTATTTTATTTTATTTTATTTAGATTTGATTTGGCTTAAAATATAATTCAAAAAGCTTTTCTAAAAAGAGGCGTCTCAGTTGAATTGAAATGATGCAGCTTTAAACTTAAGGCACATCTGCGTATGAATCATATTTATTTTATTATGTTGATCTGGAATCAAGTATACGCCCATGAAAAAAATACCGAGTTAAATAAAGAAAGTAAAATTATTGTTGGTGCGTTTTATATTGTATTTAAAAGAAGTAAGAAATAAAACGTAACAATATTTAGTTCATCTTTGCGTATGATTAACATTTAATTAATTTGATCAAATATTACTTATACGTCCCTCAACAAAGTAATGTAAACGATCTTAATTAGTGCTGGCAAAGTAATGAGTAGTGGGTACCGAGAAATGAGTATCGAGTAAAATCATTAACAGACACTTTTAGGTTAGCATTTTTATAAACAAATTTAATAGAATATTTGACGACTTCGACGATAGGTTACCGTTGCTATTATCTAAATCCAATTATTCAGTAATATTGAGTTCCCAATTGAAAAGTATTGAGTAGTATTGAGTACATAAAACTAGTCATTACCAGCCCTAATTTTATTAACAACCTCGTACCCTCTTTTCCCATTACAGCGAGCTTTAAAATATATTTTGTAAAATTTCTTTTAAATGTAAAGTTAAACTAATTCGTTGCGTATGCAGTTTGAACCTTTTCAGTTAGTTTTATCTACATAAATTAATGCCTTAATACAAGTTCATGTAAGTATTTGTATATCAGTAAATTTAACTCTTTCTTGCCACAATTTGTACGTACTTGTTGTTATTTACATAGACAATGTTAAATTTCACGCTTGTTAAAGTTCATTATTTATTGTCATTGTGATTCTACCCTTTTTCGTTATTTTTTTTTCTTCTTCTTCTTAACATTCATTCATAATAATGTGCTTGTAGTTATTATAATGTTAAACAACGTTTTAGAATGTCGTGAGTAAGTAAGTAAGTGTATATTGATAGAGATTGTATTGTTAGTGTCACTATTATAACAAGCATGATGTTAGTTATAATTGTAGATGTAATAATATAGATAAAGTTAATTAAATAATAAAAAAATTGTATTTAAAAACTGTTATACAATTTTAAACAAGTTTTTTAAACAATTTTATTTTTAAAATTACGTTTAAAACTCATTTAAAATATAACTCTTTTGTAGTACAGTTAATGTTAACTGTTATACAACTGTATAACACTACTGTATAACTGTTATACAACTGTATTTAGAAAGCTTAAAAACTAATATTAACCTTAAAATTTAAAACTGATTCACTCAAATATCAACACCTATATAAGAATAATGAATTCTATACAAAATGTTAAATAAAAATATATAATTTCCACCAAAAACCATTTTAAAATATATGTTTTTTTTTGTTTATATGTTCTGGTTACGTGATTTTTACGTATATAGCCTTGTGTATTTATCCTTAATAGGCAATTAATAAATTAATTATTTAGGTTTAAGTTAATAGGCAATATTATATTCGGCTATGCCGAATCTTATTAACCCTTCACCACAGTTATATTAAATATTCCCTTACTCTAGTGTGTTTCCCAATTTCACAATAATATACATATATTCGGTTTTCACTTTTATGATTTTAAACTTCATTATTACAAATATAATAATAATATATGTATAATAATATTTATATTTTAAAGATATAGCAAATTTTTTGTCGAATTTTTTTTGTAAAAATTTTATTGAAATTTTTTAGTAATAAATTATTGTAAATATTTTGTCGAATTTTTTATTAGATTTTATCGAAAATTTATTGTACCAAATTTATCAAAAAATTATAGAATTTTTTTTTTCATTTTATAGAACTTTTTTTTTAAATTTTACAGAAATTTTTTTTTTAAATTTATCGAAAAGTTTTTGTATAAATTTTTTTTTTTGAATTCTCGAAAATTTTTTGTTAAAATTTTATTGAAAATGTTTTGTTAAAATTTGATTGAAATTTGTTTTTTAAAAATTATCAATAATTTTTATTAAATTTTATCGAAAATAAAAAAAATGTCGATAAAATTTTCGATAAATTAAGGGTTTACAAATATAATAATAATAATAAAAATAATACCGTAGACCTCCTTATAACACGGTACTTTCACAACGCATTTTCATATTACGCGGTTTTAGTCCCTCTTACAACGTGGGTATGCACGTTGTGTTAATTGTTTTGTTATAAAATTAAATTATTTTATTAAATTTTTTTCACAGTTTTTGTATGGTAAAAAAACTAGTTATACGAGAATACTCATATAACACGGAACCAATCCACCGTGTTATAGGGGAGATGACTGTAATAATAATAATAATAATAATAATAATAATAATAATAATAATAATAATAATAATAATAATATGTAATAATAAAATATAATACTTACTTACTTAGGTGGCTATTACAGAACATTTGTACCTGTAGCCGAACGTAAAATAGATTTCCAAGAGCCTCGATCTACTGCGCTTGTTCTCCAGTTTCTGACACCAAGTTTCGAGATGTCTTCCTCAACTTGATCTTTCCATCGAAGTTTCGGTCTTCCCCTTCTGCGTGAACCGTCACCAGGTTCGTATTCAAATGACTTTCTAGCTGGAGCATCTTCATCCATTCTCACAACATGACCTAGCCAACGCAATCGTTGTAATTTGATACGTTTGACTATGTCTATGTCGTCATCAGCTCATGGTTCATACGACACCGATATTCTCCGCCAACGCAGATTGGTCCATAGATTTTTCGAAGAATTTTTCTCTCAAACACTCCAAGCACAGCATCATCTGCTTTCGCAAGTACCAATGCTTCGGAATCATATAATAGCACGGGTAGTATGAGTGATTTTTGTCTGTCGAGAGGTGGCCTTGTTTTTAAACTGCTTACCTAGTTCAAAGTAGCATCTATTACCAGTATTATTCTTCTCTTTATCTCAAAACTGATGTTGTTTGTTTTGTTGATGGCGGTACCGAGGTAGATAAAATTGCTGACTACCTCAAAGTTGTAGTTTTCAACTTCCACTGTCTGCCCGAGTCTACTGGACGTCTTGTGCGTTGATACCATCAACTTGGTTTTATCGCCGTTTGCTGCCAGACCCACTTTGGCAGATTCTTTTTCGATTTTTTCAAAGATGGCAGTTACCGCTCGCAATGTTCGACCCATGATGTCTATATCGTCAGCGTAAGCGAGTAACATGTGTTGTTTAGTGTATAGCGTGCCAGTTCTATTCACATTCGCATCCCGTATAACCTTTTCTAGCAGGATATTAAAAAGATCACACGATAGACTATCGCCTTGTCTGAAACCTCGTTTGGCACTAAATGGCTCGGAGAGGTTTTTTCCTATTTTAACTGAAGAAATAAAATATAATAATAATATATAATATTTATATTTATATTTTAAATATATAGAAAATTTTTTGTCGATTTTTTTTTTAATTTTATTGAAATTTTTTAATAAAAACTTTTTGTAAAAATTTTATCGACAATTTGTTGAAAAATTTTATCGAAAATTTATTATATAAAATTTCTCGAAAATTTTTATTTAAATTATATCAAAAATTTTTTGTAAAAATTTTATAGAATTTTTGTTTAAATTTTATATATATTTTTTTAATTTTATAGATAGAAAGTTTTTTTGAATTCCACTGAAATATATCGAATATAAAAAAAATTTCGATAAATTTAAGTCTTAATTTTTGTTATTATTTAGCTATTTATATTAAAACAGTTTAGAGTATCTGTTATAAAAGTGTTATACGTAAAAGATTTTAAAATTACATAAAAAAATGTTTTAAGGTATCAGTGCTACATTTTAAAACTATTCCTTTCAAAAAATGGTTTTATATTCTATGCTGCATTTCTTAAACTGGTACAAATTCAGAGAAGAAAATAATAATAATAGTTTTAAATATTAAATTTAAAAATGTGAATGTGTTATTTAAGCCTTTAAATATTAATTTTTATTTTTTTATATCAATCATTAAAACAAATGGATTTTTTACCATTTAAATGATTTTTGTTCAGTATAAAATTCTGTGGCAATAAGGAATAAGTGCTTAAGTCGACATAAGCAAAATTTAAGTTACTGGCACCTTTTTAATCTCCGTACTCTAAAGTATCCATGTGCATAGTTTAAATTATTTTGTAACATTTTTCCGGAGGTTATAGCGAAATGTCTGTCTGCTTATCTTTTTTCAAGCTTAAGAAACTAAAGATTATTTTTTCCAAATTATAAAAACTTCCTTTCCAACTTATTAATTGCAATGCCTGCAAAATTTTGATATTTTTCTAAAACATACCTTTGGCTCCCATATGTAAAGTTTAAAGATAAGATATTTTTTTAAAATTTATTTTGAGTTTTAAAATTGCTCTACCACAAAACTTAAAAATCAGACTTAAGCACTTTTTCCTTATTGCCACATAATTGTTTTATTTTATTTTTTTCAAGGCATATTTAACCAGGTGACTGCACAGGGCGGAGCTAATATTGAAGAGAATTTTTTTCAATTTTTTTTATATGGAGTTTGACATTAATCAGGTTTTTTAGGAGAGAATAATATCTATTTTACTGTCAAAATCCATATAAAAAAAAAATTCAAAAAATTGTTTGCTCAAATTTCCTCTCCCTTACGCTATCACCTTGTTTCATATGCCTTGATTTTTTTCAAAAATATATTTGACATATATTTCACATAATATATGGTTGAAATACTAATACTTAAACTTATTAACCAATGAATTTAAAGTCTTAACTCCCTTAACTCAAATTCAAAATATCCCCTTGACCATCATCATTATCATTGCACTTATGGTAAGCATCTTGAACAAAAGTTACGGTAATTTTGAGTAAAATTAACCTGACCATAACCCTCAGGCCATTTGGTAATAAATTGTTCAAAGTGTATGCAAAAAGTAACAAAAGGCATAAATTTTCAACACCACAACCACCACAATTTTCTTAATAACTCCACAGGCAGCACAGCACAGCAACACCACCACTATTGTTATAATCAGTAATCACACATAAAGCAGCCATTGAAAGAGGGGGTATGGTTCAACCTAGTGTAAGCAGATATCAAGAAGAGGGGAATTTGAATACGTATAAATTACGCACACAAGCAAGTGAACAGAATTTTTAGTTGTGTGACTTGAAATTCTTCTTTAGTTTAGGAAACAAAACTTTCAGCTCTTCATTTCCTGTTTAGCTCTGTTAAAGGTGAATAGACGTTAAATGACCACATGCACGAGCAAGTGGCATGTGGCATGTGGCATGTACGTACGAATGACCAATTAGCAATAGTGTGAGGTATCTAATGATGCCCTTAATTGAATCTAATCATCATTAACAATTATTGTTGCAGAGTATTTCTTTTGAGCGGATGTGTAGGTTGAGAGAAGAGAGTATAACAATAGTATGCATTTGAAATACATAATTTTCTAAGGACACGTTTTGCTGGGCGTTTAAATAAGCCAAAATCCCTGGAATGATAATGATTTTAAAACGACTGGTTTACGACAGATAATAAAAATTATCATCATACCTTGCTTTTTTATGAAGTTAAACTCTTTCTTACATAACTTTTACTACACTTCTTCTTTCTGGTCATAAAGTCAAATCATATGCAAATAATTAAGCACATTTACTTCCGGCTGCAACAAAACAATTATAAAACAGAGAAAAAAGTCCTGCAATTTGTGTTCAGTCTATTGTTGAGCCATTTATAAAAATGAAAATGAAAAACAGAACAAAATCATTATATCAAGCTTAACAGCAATATTGTAGAGTGTGTGTGTATTGCTACTCATGCACATGTATGTGTATATTTGGCTTCTTTAATGTGTGTGCATTGCAAAAGGCGTTGAAATATTTCCCTAAAGTCGCATCACGTAGATGTAGATGTCGCCAATACGTTTTCATATATACCGTCATTTTATAATCTCAATGCACAAAATTTTGTCTGTTATAATGAAGTCGCCTGGAAAAAAGGCAATGGAGTGTGTATGCAACCTTATATTTGTATGGGCAATTATTCGAGAGGTACGTATTGACTGCTTGAAGGCGCTTATTTAAAAGCAATAAAAAGATTAAAATAGAATTTTCCATTAACTTTTGACTTTTGACTAAATAATGATTTCGTTTAAGAATTTAAAATTTAATTTTTTTGAAGAATTTAATGTGTTATATTCTAAACTAGATGTGCCCACACACGTTGTGTGCGTCCTGACAATATTTTGTTCGATTTTGCTTTAAAAGTAATGCACACCACTTTTAATAAAGGTAACCATCCCTGGATAAAATTCTAAAATTCCAAAAATTTTTTAAAAATATGTTAATAACAATGTAATTTGACAAAGTAAACATACAGATCAAATACAATTTTTATTCAATTGGCTAGTTGGTAGTAAGTAATTAATATTTTGTCATTATTTTGAAACAGCGCCATCTCTTGCGTAACTATGTTTAAAATATCCCTCTTTCAATAATAAAAGATGCCTTAAAGTATGCTGTAACTTAAAATCGTATAAAAATTCCGCATACTTTCACTGCTTTTCTCCGCTTTTTCTTGGAAATAAGATATTTTTGGAGCCAGGATACTAAGGTACCTCCTCAAATTTTGTTAAAATCCATCCAGTAGTTTTAACGTGATACGAACACAAACAGAAAGACAGACTGATACAAAATTATTGATCAACGATTGTATTGAAATTTTGCTTATCTGCTGCGGCAGTCTTTAGCTCGCTCCACGTTTTGTGGAACTTTGAAATTTCGATGTCTAGTTGTCGACGCCAGGTGTGACTTGGGCGACCTTTTCTGCGGCTACCTTGGGCGTTCCACTCTTTTGCGTTTCTCGTAGTGTCGGCTTGGGGTCTTCGCAAGGCATGTCCGATCCAACGCCATTTTCGTTTTAGTAATTCTGACTCAATAGGGGTTTGTTTGCATTCTGCTCACAGATGCTCATTGGAAATAATGTTTAGCCAGAACATTTTAAGAATTCGCCGGAAGCAACAGTTGATAAATCTTGGTAAGGTTTGAATGACGCTCTGTTTGGAATTCCAGGATCCACTTCCATAATGCCAGACAAATTTCACACAGCTAGTAAAGATATTAATTTTGGTGCGCTTCGAGATATGGGAGGACTTCCAGACAAGACTGAGTTTGCCGTATGCTTGTTTCGGTTTATTGATACGGTTTAAAAAATCCTCTCTCGAGCCTTCATTCCTTGTGATAATGCTGCCCAGGTAAAAGAAAGATTGGACATCTTCAATTTGTTGTTGGTGAATTTGTTGTAGGTGAATTGTTGTGAGTTGCTAGTATTTATTCTCATCGCCTTGGTTTTTGGGATGTTAATTCTAAGACCATAACATGCAGCTTCGGCTTCAATTTCTTTAAGTTTCAACTGCATATCATCAAACTTATGCGAGAGCAGACAAATATATCATCAGCGTAGTCTAGATCTTCTAGGCGGCCATTAAGACGCCAAGTTATACCTCTAGGAGTTGATGTGACTTTTGTCATGATGCTGTCAATAACTAAGTTGAATAGTATGGGTAACAGTGGGCAGCTCTATCGTACTCCTACTTTGACACTTAATAGACAGCTGATTGCGTCCTCATGTAGGATGCGACACTTGGCGTTTTCGTAGAGTGTCTTAATAAGTCGTATGAGTTTTTCCGGTATTCTTTTTTAACGGAACGCATTCCAAATAGAGATGTGCGCTAGCCTATCGAACGCCTCCTCGAAGGCGATGAATATTAAGTATAACGGCGAGCGCCATTCCACTGAGTGTTCGGTTATTATTCGAAGGCTATTGATATGGTCGATGCCTGATTTGCTAGGGCGAAAGCCGGCCTGCTCAACGCGAATGTCGTTTTTCAGAGCGCCTGTTAGTAGTTTGTTAATTATATTAACGATGACCTTGTTCACCATGCTAAGAAGCGTTATTCCTCTCCAGTTCTTGCATTCTGTCAGGTCCTCATTTCTTTGGGATGTTTATTACGATACCCTCCTTTAAGTCATCATTTAGTTGGGCGGTGTCCCAAAATTTGTCTATGATCGGTTGTAGGAGAAATACCTGTATCTGCTTTTAAAAGCTCAGGGCATATATTGTCGATTCCCGGTGCTTTATTATTCTTTAGTATCTTTACTGCCTGTTCAATTTCAGGTTTGCTAATCAGTATGTCTTGCCTTTCAATGTGTTCATGGAAAAGGCATGCGGATTCAATAGGGTCTTGAATGTTGCTCACCATTTTCTCATAATGATCCATCCATATGTCGATTTATGCTGCTTTCGATGTAACGACTTCTCGGTGTTTGTTTTTTAATGGTTTAGTAGAAGAGATTCTTTTCCGCTCCATTGGTTTTGTAATTTGTTATAGATCTCGACTCCTTTTGGTCTCGGATACTTTTTGGGCTTCTTTGAACAAACAATCAAACCAATGCGAGCACTTTGTTCTATCTTTTTGTCAGATTGGGTGTACTCCATCTGCAGCCGTAGTTTTTCGTTCCTGGTTTCAGCATTATTGAGCTTCGCTTTGCAGGTTCTTCTGTTTGTTATTAATTCCCAGGTTTCATCTGAAATACACTCTTTTCGTTCCGAGCTTTTATATCCAATCTTTTGCAGCGTTTGTAAAGCAGGCTTTTACAGTTGGCCAATCAATATTTGTTCAGTTTTGTAAGATATCCAGAAGTGATCGGATAGTATTGACAAAGACTAAGTGGTGTATCGGGTTTTGCAGTTTTCTTGTATCATAACTTCTTTCTTTCAAATTTTTCTTCTTTATCACAGCAAATTTTAATCTTATTGTGCCAATGATTAAATGGTGATCGTTAGCGCAGTCTGCTCCTCCCATATTTCGGACGTCAAGTTTTGCTGATGGCTATGTGGTCATTCTGGTTCTGTGTTGTGTGATCTGGGGATACCCATGTGATTTTGTGCACGTTTTTGTGCTGGAATAAAGTTCCGCCAATGACAAGGTTGTTGCACACACACAATTCCGCAAATAACTGGCCATTTCCGACATCCTCCCTAATGCGTGCCGACCCATGATTCTCTCCAAGTTTGTGTTATCTGATCTGAACTGTGCATTAAAGTTACCCATGACTATTACTATATCCCCCCGATGTATTGAATATGTTACTCTCGAGAGGTTACTATAAAAATGTTCTTTCAGTGTTAGGTCTGATGACTCTGTAGGAGCATAACATTGAACAAACGTAATGTTTCGAGCTCTAGTTCGGAATCTAGCTGTTGTTATCCTGTCTGAATGTGATTTAAAATCGATGAGAGTGTTTCGGGCGTCTTTTGAAAGCAGGAGTCCAACAGCATTTCATCTTTGTTCGATTAGGGTGAAGCCGTTTGTTGTTGTAAACTCTCCGGATTCTAGGCATCTGGTTTCGCTTACTCTGATTAAGAGTAACTTATAATTGTTCATCTCCTTGCAAAGTTGGGCCAGTTTGGCCGGGTTTAAAAGCGATCTTACGTTCCATGATCCAAATCGTGTCCATAGTTTGAAACTAAAGGTCGTCATCAGGTAAATCAATCGGGATTCATTCGTATTGCTTTCAGTAATCATTATATTTAAGATGAGTGGCTGATTAGGCTACTGCATCTGATCCTGGATCTGGGGTTGCCAGCGTTTCCAGGCAGGCAAATTAAGAAGAACATTTCCGTTACTTCTTGGATAGGGTTTACCGCCCGTGGTCGGTCGTCAGAGCCTCGTTGGCTAAAAGCAGAGTACATCACGTGCTGTATTTGGCGTAGGGGAGGCTGTATTTGGCGCATCACTACCCCATTAGTACTCCAATTATAGTGCGATTAGTAAATTTAAATAAATAAGACCTGTATTTAAACCAAAAGTTTTAAAATAAATGTCGGTAAAGTTGAAAAGAAAAAGAAAACTCAAGTTCCAAATTATTTAAAAGGAAAACTCTAGCAAGTATTTCTACATAAGTTACGCATTCCAGCATTTTGTGATCATATTAAAAAACAAAATTAATCTAGTTACCAAGACTACACAAACCCCAGGACTCTTATTTGCGCCACTTCCAACACTTATAATACTTATAGTGTAGTTTTATAACAGTTTACCATACAATCCTTATACAATCATACTATTGCGAAATATTTTTTGTACATTATTTGTATCTTTATTGTTTTTGGACAATAATATACAGTTCATTTAAAACTTTAATTAATTTTACTTTTAATTCGCATAAAAGTTGATCAAAATAGATATGCTAATAACAACTTTTTTTTTTAAATAATTGCTCATTTAAAAAGCTCCCTTGTATCGTTTAAAGTTTATTAAAATACACTTTAACTTAAACAGCTTGTGAGCAGGCTTTGAAATTATAGAATTGTATCGCTTTTCACTCAAAAAATTATAATACTTAAAATATAATAAATATTTTTAAAACCAACGTTACCATTTTTGGAATTTTTTTCTTTTTGGGATTTTTAGAATGGCAGGCTATAGCTAATTTGGGTAAGATTGAGAAAATATATTACTTTTAAAATAGTTTTTATTGTAAAAATGTCTATTTTTACAACAAAAAGAAAATAGAATAGCACACAAAAACCAAACCTTAACTGATTAGAATCTTCTCGTTCGCCTGAGAAGATATATGTATATTTCTTAAGTTAGTTCTAAGTCAGATTAATAATAATCTCACTAAAGAATTCCAGTCAGAAACTTAATGTTTACACCAAAATTTATATTCCAAAAAAATTATAAATTTTAACCAATTTGAGTTGTTTTATAAAAAATAATTTAGTCATTAGTAACAATACTGAAATTGATTGAAAAATTGCCACATAGATGTCTTTTGTCTTAAAATCCGAAATATGCATTGATAAAAATTTTAATTCGAAGTAATTTTTGAATGAAATTAAAAATATTAAACCTTGTACTAACTAACTAAAATTACTCTAAATTCGATTTTATGTCTGAAGATGGCAAACTTTTATAAATAATTACGTCTTCCATAGTATTTTCTACAGTTTAAATATTTTGTAACCTTTACAATTTCGCTTCCCACTTTTTATAATAAAATCATACTTTTACTAATTGTGAATGCATTCAGATAGCTTAAAAAAATGGTAGAATAAAAACTTTTAGAAACGGCAACGTTGTTCAGAATAATAAAATGAAATTGAATCAAGCATGGGAAGTAGTAATTACAAAAATATACTACAAAATAATTTTTACACAATTTGTAATTTTAATATAGATTGAATAAATTTGCGGTGTAAAAGCACTATAAATATATAATATTAAATATAAAACAAAATAAAATTAAATAAAGACACCGATGATTACATATTACGAAGATTTTCATAATTTATTCAAATACCAGGTATGTTCTCGATACAATACTTTCAAAACATATGAAATAAAATTATATATTTATAACAAATTTTTCAAAGCAAATTACCAACAACAAACATAAACTATTGTAAAATAAGTTGAGAATAAACCCTATAACATAATAACAGGATCTAGTGAATTAAACAAATGTTCAATTTCAATTTTTCTGTTTTTATAATAGAACATTATGGAAATTATTTTCAATAATTTTTGCAAAAATTATAAACTAAAAATGTAGGAAGTAATCTGTTAGAATTAGATTTAAACCAAATAATAGGTGTCCTAAAATTAGCGGAAAAAAGTAAGGACTATGTGAATGTCAAGCATCTACCTATTACTGTTCAAAATTTAAGCTATTTTCACCAGCATCCGTCTTTTATGGGGAAACCATTCAAGCCTCTGTCTATCAAATAACATCACCTATTCGGACTCCCTTTAATTTATAATTTTGGCCACAAAGATTCTTTGTAAATTTCAACTATCTGTATATAACGGTTAAAAAGTTTATATATCAAATTACATGCACTATTGTGACACCCTTTACATTATAATTCCAAATATTTATACTTGTTATCATATCAGATATCATAGTAGTGGATATTCTGCCTAATTTTCAAGTGTTTGTGTTTAAGGTTTAAAAGATATGGCCATATTGATCAAATTACATAATTTATGGGGACACCCTTTAGTTTCTAAATTCAAATTGTATACTTGCCATAGTGGACTTTGCAATACAGGTTCCTTGTAAATTTCAGCTGTCTGTCTATAACAGTTCAAAAGTTTGGCCACATAGATAGAATTGCATTAACTATTGGGACACCCTTTTATTACCAAATTCAAATTTTTACTTTTTGTTATAGCGGACTTAGCAATACAGGTTCTTTGTGAATTCCAGCGGTCTGTGTACAACTGTTCAAAAGTATGGCCATATACATCAAATTAAATGAACTATTGGACCACCCTTTAATTTAAAATTTTGAATATTTATACATTTTATTATAACGGTCATAGTAATCTACATTCTGTCCAATTTTGAACGGTTCAAAAGATAGGCATATATAGGTCAAATTACGGCACCTATGGGGACACCCTTTAAATTTTAAATTTATTTTTTTATTAATTTCTGCTGTTGGGGGCTATAGCGACACGCAATTTTTTTTTTAAATTTTAATTTCGTGCCCTTTACGGTTCTTAATACAAGTAAAAAACATGTATGTTGTATGGGGACACCCTTTAATTATTAATATAATGAACTGTTTTTAAAATCTTTCAAATAAAGAAAAAAAATTAAAATCGGTTCAGAAATGGCTGAGTTCTGCGGTTACATACATAAAAAAAAGCAACATTCAGACGAATAGATAACCTCCTTCTTTTTTGAAGTCGGTTAAAAATATAACAGCTTGTATAACAGTATTTGAAAGTAAAAAAAAAATTTACATTATTAAGATCATGAAATGTGGTATAAATCTTAAAATTAGTCCAAATTTTGTGATAAGTATAACAGTTTAATTTAGCCCTATATTCCTTATAGGATTTACATAAAATATAAGAGTTTTGAAACATTTCGAGATTAAATTTATTATTCGTTTTTTTTTATTAAAAATGTTATACGTTGATAATGGTATCTCAAAAAATATTATTAAGAAAATTTTTAATAGTAATACACATCTCAAATGTAAGACATTTTTATTGCCTAAAATAATATCAATATAATATTCATTTATGTTGAGTTTAATATAATTTTAAGTATAACAGTTATACAACAGTGAGTTCACTAAATGCTATTTTCAATAGTATTTTAATCCGAGATGTGATATAAAATATAACAGTATAAAAGATCCATATTCTTATGTAACTGGTATTTATTTAATCCTGCCTTTGTGTAATTTTTTTATCTTCCAAAGACACAAATGCAGCAGAATATCGCATTATTTTTTTATGATTAAAACTATATTTCTTGGCCTTTACCGCTCAAAATCTCTTCTTTTACTGCAAAATCCCTCACTGTATTCCCACAAACATGTGTAATTTTCGCTCGCACACATTACCTCGTTCACTTCAGCTCATAATGCATTCATCGGGTTCAGAGGTGGCCAATAAATTTGAATAATAATTGTCGGTTGCATGAGTCCAAGCATGCCAGGCATGTGTACGTTAAAAAAAATAAGTCGCATACACTTTTGTACATTTCAAGCTGCAATCTTTGGCTACCAACTGGCTGGCGTTTTATTATTAAAATTTGTTTCCATTTACCCTGGCTGGCATTATAATGTGTTTTCTCAAGGGAGATTGTTTTATAATTATCACATGCAATTTTTTGAGTAAATTGTCTGTAACTTTAGTCTTTTTTTTGAGGCTTGTGGTGGTTAACGATAATGATAATTTATAAAGAAATTTTATATGGAAAAAAAAAAACGGAAAAGATTTTTGTTCTGTTTTTACTAGTTGCTGGACGAAATATGCCAGTGATATTTATTGATTATGGTTTTAACGATGCACTATGTGTTTGGCACCGAAATATTATGAATAAGCTGTGCCCACAAACGTTGTGTGCGTGCTTACAATATTTTATTAAATTTTGCTTTGAAAGTCGTTCACACTAAATTTTATGACTCTTATATTTATAGTCCTTCACGTATACGTATTTTCTTTATTTTAAGGTACCCATCGCTGGATAAAATTCTAAAAATTATACAAAATTCTAAAAATTATTCTAAAGCTCTATAAGTGTTTAAACTATCCCGCCTTAAAGTATGCATATCGGTTAAATTGTGAACTTTCACGGAAAAAAGTATCCTATATTTGAATGAGGATAGTAAGGTACCTCCCCAGCAAAAAAAATTGGGTTTTTGGAAGCAGTAAAATCGTTTCCTTCCACATAAAATCCCTTAATAGGAAGCACATATATTTTGCCTAAATAAATGCAATTTCGTATGACACAAAATGTTAAGTTTTCAAAAACAACGAATTTTTTACATTTCGCCTTACAGTAGTGCATACTGAAAAGCACAACTGTAAGGCAGAGATAAACAAATTTCGAATTTACGAGAAGTTACGACGTGTTACGAACTTAATATCGTGCGATTTTAGAACATCTAAAATGCGCTGCATTTTTTTCTTAAGATATTTTTTTTTGTAATTCATAAGTTAAAATTGGACATAAAATTTTATTAGGAAAAGCCTTACTGGGAAACAGTAAGTAAAGTCAATAATATTGATGCTTTGTGAGAAATATTTTTTTCTCACATAAACTCTTTAAGTCATTAGTCTACTAAATAAGCACATACGCCTAAATTTTAAGCCAGCAGATAGATCCACCACTTATAATATTAAAGAGCATTACGATTTGGCCATAGAATTCAATGTTAGATTACTAAAGATTTTTTTTTTATCTAGGCACAAGTTTGTGTCTCCCACATAACTTTTATTCTCTTTGTCAAAAACAGTTTCGTTATTATTATAAATCAAATTTACTATATACACAGAAAAAATATTTTCACCAATTAAATGTTTTAATTGGTTTCAGATTAAAATTTAATTAAATGCTTAATTGATTAATTTGACATTTCTCAATTTTAGACTAACTCAATTTGAAACATGGAAAGAGCAACGCGTTAAAGTTATACAGGCTTATTATGAAGATGGGAGTTCAAATTAAAATGCATATCGTGCACTTCACGATTTTTTCAATCAATTTAATCGTCCGAATGTGCGTACAATCGGAAAAGTCGTGCAAAAATTTGCGCAAACCGGGTCTCTAGAAGATGTGAAAATACCGGTGCATGCAGCTGTTCGCGATAGTGTGGCTGAAGAGCCGTCCACCTCACGCACTTCGTCGTGCCCAACAATTGCACCTCACACGCTCGTCGTTGATGAACATTATGCATAAAGACTTGCACTTACACGCCTACGAGTTGCAACTGGCTCAAGAACTAAAGCCTCTTGATCATTCCAAACGTCGTTAATGGTCAGAATGGTGGCAAGAAATGGCAACGTTGGATGGTCAATTTTCGAAGAAAATCATCTTCAGTGATGAGGCATGAGGTGAAAAACCTCAGTGGCAGAATTGCCTTATTTGGGCGAATGATAATCCAAGAGTGATTGTCGTAAAACCAATGCACCCACAAAGAGTGACTGTTTGGTGCGGTTTATGGGTTGGCGTTATCATCGGGGCGTATTTTTTACAAAATGAGGCCGGTCAGGCAGTTACTGTGAATGGTGTTCGTTATAGTGAGATGATAACGAACTTTTTATGGCCCGAATTGGAACAACAGGACTGTGCCACTTGTCACACAGCTAACGCAACAATGGCTCTTTTGCGCGACAAATTCAAAGGCCGTGTTATCTCACGTGGCACAATGTTGTGAGTGTGGCCATAAATAGAAAAATCGAATTATGGAAATTAAAAAAATGGTTAATAGCATTTAATAAGAGACACTTTTACTAATAAGCGTAAAAAAATTAGATTAAAATAATATTTTTTCTAAAGATATTGCTCTTCAAAATTGTAGTTTGAAAAAACTACAATTTTGTATAAAAAAGGAATACAAATGAGCATGTATTTCGTAGGGTTAAATAATTGAATTTAGTTGGCAAATAAACCAAATTTGTACTAGATTATGTTGTATTATGTTTTAAGAATATAAACGATATTTTTAACAGTGTATGCATCATTATAAGAATGATATTAATAAAACAAAACATAATTTGTTGTGATAAGCAAACATATAATAGTGAAGAAAAAAAATTTCCAAATATTTCCGGAATATTCTTTCTTTCATTTTATAACAAAAAGTATGTTAATTTATAAAAATAAAAATTTTGCTGCGCTTAAGTGCGCCAATTTAAATTATTGTCATTTTTTTAGTGTAGCAAAGTAAACTGTCTAGTGGCAAAAAATCAAAAAAAAAAACTTTCAAATTTATCAATAAAATATATATGGAATGAAAGCTGTGATTCCCACGATTCCAGAGGTGTTTAGGTTTTTCATGTGCGTTATACCTATAAAAAGTTACACGGCTTTAAAGTCGAATTATTTTGATAATTTTTTCACAATTTTTAAGTAACAAAAAATGAGTTTGGAAAAATAAATATCAAGAATTCATTTTTCAATAAAAATGCATGCAATTATATTTGATTTATTCAGAAATATAGCAGAAACAATATAAAAATCCTAAAATTCAAATATTTATAACAACAGTGTAAAAAAATTTTTGAAGTTTTTATCCAAAATATATACTTAAAAAAAAAAAAATAGTCACCTTCGATGGACCCGAAAAAATAGGCAAAAATATGTATAATCTTAAGTTTAAAAATATATTGAAGGTGAAGGTTCATTCATCTAATTGTAAAAATATAAGTGTCTTGTATACGAAATTAATTAAAAAAATTTTATTTAACTTTTAATTTTTTTTTTTTAATTTTTTATAAAAATATATTTTTTTAGCCTAAAGTGGGCCTTATCTGAATTGAGTCAAATTTGGTCAAATCATTAAAAATATCACATCCAATTACTATAAAAAAAATTTCATACAGTTAGCAATTTTTATAACTTTTATGACACTTATAAATTTCAGGATATATGGGAAGGACACGAATCCTTGCTTCGAATTTTTTTAAATTTCAAATTTTGTTACCTTTTGTCAACCTAAATATATGTGCCAAATTTCAGCTCTTTACAATAACTTTTTCTATTTATGGCCATTCGTTATATGAAGTCACGACACTGTGCGTGGTGGCGATGTCAATTGGCCGCCAAGATCATCTGATTTGACACCGTTGGACTTCTTTCTTTGGGGTTATTTGAAAGAAAAGGTGTATGTTGATAAGCCGGCAACAATTCAAGACCTAAAGGATGAGATAATTCAGCACATTAATGGCATAGACAATTATGACTTAGCGTCAAAGAAAATTTGGAGCATCGGATGAAGGTGTGCCGCAGAGGTCGCGGCGACCATATGGCCGATATTTTGCCCATACATAATTGAACCATAACTATATTATAAAAATAAAAGGAAATGACAATATTTTCCTAAGCAATTTGTGGTTTATTCAAAATCAACATCGGCCCTTAAAATTTAACCACCCTTTAGTTTGAGCACATTATCGAAGAAATATATGATGGATGGTCTTAGTACGACCTGTGTCTTTGTTCTTTAAATTATTTGGGAGTTTTCTTACTTAAAAATGTCACAGTCATATAGTTTTACACAGTGCGGAAAAATTCAATAGATAAATGTCGCTGTGTGTGATTTTTGCATTATGTCATTTTGTGTGGTGATGTTATTTAATTATTTTAAACTTATTTGCCAGCCAAATTCTGCGATTAAAAAACATATTTGTGCTTAAAAAGCACCCGAAAGGTGGTCATGCTCGACATTAAAATGAATCTTATTTTTCGGGATTAAAAAATTCTACAATTTAGAACATCTACCTATTTTCTTGTTTTATCTATAAATCTCATTCTTGAAAAGATTTTTATATTTTTTATTAAACACTTTGTGCTATAAAACATACTCCAGCATGAACCTAACGCTCCCATTACTTTACTGCTCACCAACCAAAATTAACCACAACAACTTCAAAGCCAGGCAACATATGGTCAGCCACTTGAATTATAGTCCAAATATTTTATAATTTAAAGCGACCAAAAACAAAAAAAAAGTTGAAATATTTTTTTTTGGTTTGTTTTAATTTCAACCCCAATCAATCAAACACTAAAAACAGCATATAAAATTTGAATTAAAAAAAAACCAATATATAACAATTGTTATAAAACAATTTTGTGCAATGTTAGCAAAATCCCTAAAGCAACAGCAACAACATTTAGGCTTAATTATTATTTGGCTTTTAACGTATTTTAATGCAATTATAAAATCAAAAGCTGGCATTTATACTTATGTGTGCCTGTGTAGTATTAGTTTCTCTCTCTCTCTCTCACTACATCCTTCCTTTACACAAAAACCTTAAACCACTTGCGTTTTGTTTTGCTTACACATGCTAAAAAAGAACAATTTCAAATAATGCAATCAGTCAACCGGCCAATTTTTCGACACAACAAAAAAAAAAAACAGCCTCCGATTACGTTAAAAGGACCAAATAAAACCGAATGGTTATTTAGCCGGTCATTTGTTGCAATAGCAACACATCCGCACACACACTTATATACACACAGATATGCACATTCACATTCTAATAGCCAGGCAGCCAACCAAACGATTAGATGTAAGGGAATGGTAAAATAAACCAATCACTCTACCAAAATCATTTACGAAACTTCTCTGCCTCTTTGTTCTCTTATGAAGTTTCGAATTTTGTACATTTTATGCCTAAAACTGGCAGCTAACGCATGTTACAAAAAAATCAGTGAATGGAAAAGATAAATTCTTTAAACAAATTTTATGTTTTAATTTTCTTTTTTAACGTTTCTTGGGGGCTCGGAAAGCAAATTTCTTAGATATCTCAACCCCTGCCTCGGAATAATACTTCAGGCTTGCATTATCTTAAGTTCAGACCTACGATCGAAACTAGGGCAAATACCTCTTGAAACATATGTTTTTGTATAAGTAGGCGTAAGTGGCAGTGGATTCATCATACTCCGTGTAGTCAGGCCAGTAGGCTGACAGACCACAGCCAAAATGCCGATGCTCCACAGAATCCGCAATGAACACTCTAGGAGTATACTGAAATGTAGTTAGATATACTGCACAAAATGTGGTTTAGTGGCGATCGTCTGTTATTATCGGTCTCTGCTCCAGTGGCCGCTGGGCCGCAATTAGGGTTTTCCATTAAGATGAGCTATTCTGTCAAAACCGCTTGATTACCTGTTTCTACGACAACGCACAGTGATTGAAAACGATTTAGTTTGGACATAATTTGGTATCTCATGAACCGCTGAATCTTCATTAAATTTCACAGAGGCAAAGCAGAGGTATTTCTGAGTCGAGCTAAGAACGGTTGGCCCCCATGTGTAAAGGGGGGCTTCTGAGTAAGCTCCCAAATTTGGGTACCAAGGGTATATAATTTTTTTTTGAAATGTCATAAAAAATGTATTTTTAACTCAAATGTTTAGATTTTTTAAATTTAGGTAGACCTTGAAAATATCTATACAAAGTAGGATTTTCAAATTCTTAACATTTGGTTCAGTTAACAATCAGATAACCGGCGCGTGCCCACCCAAGATCTGTCGAAAACATCGCCATTGTTCATGTAAATGAAAACAAAAACTCAAAGTGTTGATATTGCAACAAGAATTCGAACTTAAGTAGAGAACAGCTTGTCAAACACTACCTTCTGTGGACATCTGAAAGTGCTGCAGCAGCCGATATAATTAATATCGCAAAGCAAAAAACGCCTTACGTTTGCTAGCTAGATTCTGAAGTCGTTGGAAGCAAAGATCGATTTTAGCAAAAAACGTGTCCTCCGAAACTAGGACCATTTATAGATCAGCCGGTACTCTAAGAAGTAAAATTAAGATATTCGCGACGATCCCCCAGGGCTTACTGTCTTAGCGACACCTTGATGCTAAATGTTCCGGGGTATATAGATATCTAACCCGTCTCCTTCGGGGAGTAACGTAGTGCCTGTGTTTTGGTTCTAAGTAGCAGGCAGGGCTTATTTAATCTAATATGTTGTTGCAGTCAGAACATAAGCTACTAATGAGGTGGCGAGAGTTTAGATGGTCTCCAACTGCTAAGCAAGAGGTAAGAGCATGGGGTGACAGTCTTGTTCTTAAATTAAATTGCTACATATTGTATCGCTATGATAGACACATCTTATTCGCACAGTGGTAAGACCATAAGGTTAAGGCAAACACAATCAAATACTGTCGTTAATCTGTATCTAGTACGGACGTTGATGTAAGCCCGTACTTAGCTTTATAGCTGTGTATTTGTAGAAATAACTATTTAGTCAGGGTTGAAGGCCCAAAATCATTATTGACATTGACGTCAACAGAGAGCGCTACCGATCTTTAATTTGTCCATAATATGGTGACATGGATATGAAGGACGTATGAAATGATGAGTCTGTTCTACTGAGCCAATGTCGCCAGAGATTTTCTGCATAAGCATGTTATGTTAAGGACAAGGCAACCTTACGAAGCACTGATGTATGATGATTTTAAGTCGTTCTATTTGACACTATTAGACAGCCAAAAAGCCACAAATGACTGGTGCCCTTTAAGGCTATGACTAGACTATGTTTCATGCTATCGTTCTGATCCAGCTATATCTAAGCATTCAAATCTTGTATAAATGCTACCACAAAAGATACGGCGACCAGTTAAGCGGAGTTAGAAGGGCAGGATGATAATTCCATGATTTTTTATGTCTCCAGTGCAGTAACTTTTAATGCAATAGTCCTCTACTCTATTATTCATTTTTGACAGCCGTTGAAAGCAGAGATAACCTGGTTAATTTTAATGAAAATAAAAAAAGGGAAACAAGTTTTTACTTGAAAATTCATCGACGAAACCAAAGAAATTCCGTCTTTATGGGGACAGTTGGGACTCTGCACCGTCAATTTCAATATTTAAAGAGTCGTTTACTTCAGAAATAATCTAAAAATTCATAAAATAATATTAAACGATTCGAGTATAAATTTGCGTGAAGTGGCTGAAAATATATGCATCTTAACCGAGCTGGTACGTCATAGTTGCATTGAAAATTAGAATACGGAAAAGCTATGCGGGCGTAAGCTTGGTTTGAAGACCTTGAAAAATTTTATTCTTTGACAAAAATACATGAATTATGCTACACTATCTAGCATTAGCTCCTTGCTTGTTTAGAGAAATAGGAGCTAGGAGAAGAGTTCATCATTGACAAAAACGCCTATTTTGAGGGCCTTCAGAAATCAGAAAAAATAAAAAACCAGAAAAAGATATATCGCTCCCATTTTTTTTAATAAAATTATAAATTTTCTCATCGCTGTACGAAAATCATTTTCGAAAGACGACCAACGTGTCTATCGCTATTTCTATTTTGATCCTTGTAATGAGTCCTTGTGACACTAACCAAGAAAAATTAAAACACTTTAACAAACCATAAAAATATTTTTGGGAATCGTATCTAAGACATTATTCAATTTAGAAACTCACAGTCTTGCTCTAATGGCTGAACGTTTCACTTTGATATTTTTTCCTGGAATTAATTCCTTTAAAATTCTATATACATTGCATTTATAAAGTGTGTGTGTGTAAGTGTGTATGTGTATATGTGGTCTTGTGATGTGCTCAAAAGGTGCTACCACAGCAGAATAATAAACATTGGATGTTTGTTGTATTTTAGCTATTAAAATTGATGTTGCATATAGAGTAATGCAGACGCAGCCAGATTATGGTACATGAACGCAAACACTCACACACATAAACACACATAGAGAAACATACTGACAATTATTTCTGTATAAACATGTGTATTAATATGTCCAAAACTGCCGTAAACTAGGAGTTATATATCAATGAAGGCCAACCTTTAAGTGACTTTATGCAATAGAAAAGTGATATGCGTTGAGTAAAATGGGATATGTATTTTTTTAGTATTTTAAATAGGCGTGGCACTTCCCATACAAGGTAAACATTTATCATCGCGTTACTTGGGAACTGTAATATGTAGAACGTTGAAATTTTGTACCAGTAGCTGTCTAATTAGTGCTTATAATGTCGAAAAGCCTGGTTGGAATAGAATAGTGGGCGTGGTACCTCCCATACAAGATGAAAAATTATTAACGCGTACGTAGAAAACTGTAAAAGATAGACTCTTGAAATTTTGTAACAGTATTAATCATCATCATAACATATTAATATACATATTTTAGCGAAACGCAGAATGGATTGAAATAGTGGGCGTGGTACGTTCCACACAAAGTAAAAAAAAATATTATTGATTTGCTAGAGAACTGTAATAGGTAGACTCTTGAGATTTTTCACAAGTAACCTCACAGTCCGTGACAAAAAAACAGATTGGATTAGAATGGCGGGTATGGGGTATCTCCCATACAAAGTGCAAAAATGTTATTGCGTATCTAGAGAACTGTAATAGGTAGACTCTTGAGATTTTTCACAAGTAACCCCCATATAAATATCCAGAGTCCGTCAAAAAAACAGATTGGATTAGAACAGCGGGTATGGGGTACCTCCCATACAAAGTGGACCGTGCTCATAGAGAACTACTGGCGTTAGGGTCTTGAGATGCACCAGTAACCCCTATATTAATGTGCATAGGTTCGCAGAAAATACGTTAAATTGAAACAATGGGCGTGGTAATTCTTATATAAAGAAAAAAAGAGAAGACTAGATGCGGTAGACTAGATGTGGTAACTCTCTTACTATAATAGGTAAGGTTTTGAAATTATATACCACTAACCCCCGTATTATTGAGAATGGCCAAGTGAAAAACTGTTTGGGTTGAAATAATGGGCGTGATACTTAACATACAAAGTCAATGAACTATAATGGCAGTATAATAAAATTGGAAAAAAGTATCAGGTAATGCTTCGAATCACTATGGTGATTCGAAGGCATAAGGCATGCCTGCTCTTTATATTATCCTTTAAATGTAACTTATAAAACAAAGCACTAATGAACAACTTTTACAGGAAATGAATAAGCGATTTATGGTCTTCTTAAACCGATATTTAGTTGCAAATTTTTGAGAAACTTTTCGGTTTTCATTGGTTTTTAGTCGACGTCCACAAAATGCCAACACAACATATTCTTTTCATAAATGAATATGAACGAGTACAGGACACATCAACGCAAGACTGCATATGTGTGCATAATTGAGTGTGTATATGTGCTGTTAAATGTATGTTTGTATTTAAAACTTTCTGTAAGTTTGAATTTACATCTTTCAATGATTTTTGGAAAATCATTATGATTCGGGAGCCATGTTTTTTCCCTACAAACTTTTTTTATTGAGGTATATGTGTGTAAGTTTTTTTTTTTGTTTCGTGTAATAGGAAGTTAAAGTTGAATTTTGGCACTTTGTGGCATTTTATATACTGAGCCTGGCTTTTTTGGTTTTGCCACCATCTTTCCTCTTAATTTTACTGTACGTTTTACAACCGGAAACGGATGCTGTTGCAACGCGTACAAATGGTCAATATACTCGTATTAAAACGACCTCGTTTGATCGTTTAACATACTTAAACAAACCCATACACTCACACACATACAAACAAAAGCAAACTTTTCAATATTACTGCATCAATTTGATTCAGTTTCGTTGGTTTTTTTTCTTGATTTTTTTTTTTGTTTTTGAATTGTAACTGCAATTCGTTTTTATGCCACTTGACACACTGAAGCGTAAAATTAATCGTGGCATATGTTTTGGTAAGAACAAAAACGATAAAAGACAATATTTAAAGAAATAAAGCAACAACTACTGTATTTTGTTGTTTTATAACAGTTTTTATGGGTTATTGTGGTGTTAAGTAAACGCTTCTTTTTATATTTTAATATGAAATATCCATTAAAAGTTTTCTAAATAAAATACATAAAATTAAAAATTGTTTTTTTTTAATTTTTTGTTTAAAATTGTGTTTGTTTAACACTTCACGGAATAATTTTTTTGCGATTTTTAATAGAAGTACTTTGGAATACAGGGTGGCGCAAATTTATAATTAATAATATACACTCACCTTTACCATACACAATGGAAACAGATATTTTTTTGTATATATTACATAAAGAACAAAACTTCCAAGTATATTCGAATCGACAAATTAATTATTTTCGGTTTGGGGTGTTAAGTAAACTACCCCTTGCCGCTTCCCGATTATGCCCACAATTTATACAGCTCTTCATCTCCATAAACCAAAGGCACATACTGAATTTCATTTTGATATGTCATACGGTATGACCTATAGAGCGTTTACAAAATTTTGCAGTAAGTAAACTACCCCTTGGCCCTTCCTGATTATGCCCAAAAACTATACAGCTATTCATCTGCATGTACCAAAGACAATTACTAAATTTCGTTTTAATATGTCAAACGGTATGACCTGTACAAACTCCACAAAAATAGTGGAGGCTATCGGAAGATTAATTTTGCATTTGAACGATGTTCATCTTATAGAATAGAGAAAAACACATAATTAATTTCCTGCACTGCTACAGTCTTCATCAGCTTGCCTAAGCAGCTAGTATCTAATAAATTAAGTTTTTCCGTGTTTTATAAAATTACACACTGTGTAATTTTTTAAGTCATGGCAAAATAACCATATACGGACACCACTACGTCATAAAAGACCAAAAAAAAAAAGACCCCTGTTTCCCAGTTTTGCCCAAAGTCCTCCAGGTTTTTTTTTTATGAGCCCTCAAAGATGTGGGGCCTCGATGTCATTTTTGCAAAAAAATTATCATTTACTCAAGCTCATATTTTGCAAGCCGTTTGATATTTTGATATACTCTCTAAAGCAAAGTTGTAGCTCTTGTCATAAAGAACAAAAATTGTTAACATATAAAATCAAAAAAACTTCATCTTCAAGGTCAAAATCGCAAAAAACTTTAAAAAATTCAATTTTTTTACCTTTTTTCCCCTGTTCAGGTCCATAGGTAGCAAACCGTTCAAAATTCAAGGAAACAATCAACTACAAAAATGAACCTAAGATCTCAAGTAAACAACTATAATGAATTTAAAAATTTTCGGGAAATTTTTCACTTTTGCGGCTACATAAGCGCTACCTAAACGGTATTAAGAATCATTCCTAGGAAGTTCATATGTTCTAGAAAGTTGTTTATTGAGATCTTAGGTTCATTTTTGTAGTTGATTGTTTCCTTGAATTTTGAACAGTTTGCTACCTATGGACCTGAACAGGGGAAAAAAGGTAAAAAAAATTTAATTTTTTTAAGTTTTTTGCGATTTTGACCTTGAAGATGAAGTTTTTTTGATTTTATATGTTAACAATTTTTGTTCTTTATGACAAGAGCTACAAGAGCCTTAGAGAGTATATCAAAATATCAAACGGCTTGCAAAATATGAGCTTGAGTAAATGATAATTTTTTGCATAAATGACATCGAGGCCCCGCATCTTTGAGGGCCCATAAAAAAAAACCTGGAGGACTTTGGGCAAAACTGGGAGACAGGGGTCTTTTTTTTTTGGTCTTTAATCACGTAGTGGTGTCCGTATATGAGTTTTTTTTCCGTGTTGCACTGTGTTATCGAATTTAAAATTAATGAAAAACAAGTAAGAGTGCAATTTTCGACCATACTGAATCTTGTATACCTTTCACCAACGTAATGCTAGGTATTGTGTTACCTTCTTATGTTTCCACGAAACTTTTTAGTAATTTTTTTGGATTTTTTTTTTAATTTTTTGTAAAAATATTTTTTAAAAAATTGTTTATAAATTTTTTGATAAATTTTTGTAAATATTTTTTATAAAAATTTTTAGAAATTTTTTGTAAAAATTTTTTTAATGTTTTAAAATTTCTGTAAATTTTTTTTTTTTGTAAAAATTAGGGCCTCCCTGCAGTCTATATTGCCTTAGAATTGTCAAACAGAAGCAATCAAATGCTTAAAAAAACTTCTCATATTGACCCTCCTAACGGGCCTATTGACTACTCGTGGTTACCAGTGGGTCTATTGGCTACCTCTATATGTATTATTTTCTATAAAAACTTTACCAACTTAAAAATAATCACAAAATCGGCCCTCGTAGGGTGTTATTGATTGTATGCAGTCATTGCGATCTACCTGTCGTGGTCTAATATTTATTAAACAAAAAAGCAAAAGAGAATCATTAAAACCGAAAACAAATTCAAAAAAAAAATTTAATAGATATAGATAGGCGTGGTTTTTTGCCCGCAGTCTATAAAGGAATGATCTGATATTGCTGAGTTGAAATCCCAAAATTTTTGGATCTATGCCTGACAGATTGGTGGGCTGAAATTTTCTGCATCTCGTTGATGCCTTCGCAAATGACATTACTACTCGAACACATACAGACGGACGTCGGCTAATCAACTTTTCTATGTATAAGGATCCAGAAGATATATACTTAATGGTGTCTGAAATGAATATTGTAGAAATTACACACGGAGTGACAAACTTATATATACCCTTTCCACATGTGGTGAAGGGTATAAAAATAGTACCTATGAAACCGTAGCTTTGCATTTTTCTAGTGTCTAATCTTGATGTTGATAAAGCCCATAACAGCTCAGAAATGCTCTTTATAATGCTATTGTCCAACAAAATTTATTTTCTCAGTTTTTTTTTAAATAATCGCATTAAAATAAATGACACCAAGAACACTGGCGAAGACTGTAGCGTGTCGACAATTATTCTTATTTTGATGGTGTGGAAAAAAGTCAAAATTTTCTGTTTCATAAAATTAACGCATTTGGAATAACTGACAAATAGAATATTGTTAAAGGCTGTAGCGGGTCAGAAATGCTATTCATTCTTCTAGTGTCTAATGTTGATGTTGATGGTATTTTTTTAATTAATCGCATTAAAATAAATGATACAATAAATACTGACGAAGACGTGTTGACAATTATTCTTATTCTGATCGTGTCTCTTTCTCTTTCTGTGTTTCATTAAATAATCGCATTTGAAATAAATGACAAACATAATGTTGTTGAAGGCTGTAGCGGGTCAGAAATGCTTTTCATTATGTTAGAGTTCGCCAAAAATAAATTTCCTGTGTTCTATTTAAACTTATATCGAAATCAACTAACGCCGTTCTCCTCAATATCTCTGCATTCAGTCAGAATTCCGGTTCAAGATACACTTCCACTTCAATATAAGATTAAAAAAAATATCAATTATGTAACACTGTAAATCAGAAGGCAATCTCTTTAAATATTTATAACAGTCCCTGATCATTAAGAGTACAAATTTTACAGTTGTTAAAGCTATGCCTTTCGAACTGGGTAACATCTATTCAGTATCTGTTTTGCCAAATCCCCATGGAAGGATATAGCGTTTAAAAACACGTACAAATGATGATTATTATTTTTAAATCATATTCACCGATGATCTTCATTATTGTATGTAATGGTACATTACAAAGCAACATTTTCGAATATGGTACGATACTAATCCACATGAGATTTAAAAGTGTTCAATACATTCCGAAAAAGTCACTCCTTGGTGTGGATTTCGTCTATATTTCTTTGTGTGTGAACGAAGTTGGCCAGCCAATCAATGTCAATAGAGAGCACTACAGGTCTATGATTACCAACTTATTTTGGCCTGAAGTGGAAGATATAGATACCAACAGCATTTGGTTTCAACAGGACTGTGATATGTGTCACACAGCTTCTGCTACATTGGACATTCTGTACGACGGATTTTGTATGCATTTGCATCTCTCGTGGAGGAGGTTGTGTAAACTAGCCAGCGAGATCGTGAGATTTGAGTCCGTACCTACCGTAGTGAATCCGAAATGACCGAATATACCGATTTATCTCTGGAACCCAAGAGAAGAGAAGAGAAGAGAAGAGAAGAGAAGAGAAAAGAAGAGAAGAGAAGACTCTTGAAATTTTCACAGAAGATGTAAAACTGTTGACGCTATATCAACAAATACTAAAGCTTATAGGGTGTTCCGCAAGTGATGTGTTTATTAAGGTTTAAGAGACAATCACTTGAAATTTGCAGACAGTAATTAAAACTAAGTTCGCTTTGTAATGAAGTATAAAAAAAATAAACCTAAAAATTAAAGGGTGTTCCGATAGTGACGTGAGTTGCATGTAAATGGCCCAAGTTTTGAACCATAATAGGTAGACTCTTGAAATTTTCACCGAAGGTGTATAACTATAGCCGCTAGAGCAACAAATACTACGACTTATAGAGTGTTCCGCAAGTGACGTAGTATTTGCGTTTATGTCTTTATTTCTTAAAATTTGCAGACATTAATTAAAACTATGTTCGCTTTATAAACAAGTATACACAATTAAACCTAAAAATTAAAGGGTATTCCGATAGTGACGTGAGTTGCATGTAAATGGCTTAAGTTTTGAACGATAATAGGTAGACTGTTGAAATTTTTAGAGGAGGTGTATTACTTTGACGCCTATAAAAAACAGTAAAAATTAAAGGGTTCTCCGACAGTGACGTGATTTGCATGTATAATTTTTTTTGAACCGTAATAGTTAGAATCTTCAGATATGTACAGAAGATCTGTTGCAGCGATGGCAGCCGACAATTAAAAAAAATCCTTTAAGACGATTCGCAAAAAAATTTTAAAGTTTTTAAACAATTTTGAAAATTTTTAAACTTCTTCTGTATTATCTAGACCTACCTGAAAAAAATCAAATTTTCGACACGAATTCGGTTTCAGAGGAGTCCGGAACTAGGCTAAAATTAGTTCTTCAAATCCACCATATTTAAAATTTTACCTAAGAATATGACATGAGCAAATTATGACTTTTACATGTACAAAAACTGACATATTAAATATTTACATTCATGCCTTAAAGTGTGACTTGTTTGCTTTTGTTACTTTTAATTTTTAAATTTTTTTTAACTTTGAGGTAAAATTTCAGTCGCCATAAATTAAGCACATTTTCTTCACAAAACAAAAAAAAAACTAAAATTCTTAAACTCTATTTCCTACTAAATTATTTATTACCACCAAAACGCTTTATTTTATCACATTTTATTTACTGTTATTTATTTACATTAAGTCATAAATATTTTTCGCACAACAAAACACACACACACTCCCGTATACTCAAACACCCAAAACAAGTATTTTGACACATTCGTGTTGCTACAACATGAAATATTTGTAAGTCTATACAAATTGCCAAAAAAAAAAAACAAGAAACAAGAAAAACTATTCATATCTAAACACTCAAAAGCCATAAGTCCCATGTTGTTACACTAAAAAAAAAAAAAATTATATAAAAAAAATTCCTAAAATAAAATTCCAAAAAATATTGTCACTCTTATCAGTTTTGCCAACTAGAACAAAAAAAAAAAAGTAGGAAAAGATACCGAAACTTGGGAAAATATATTGCCCATACAGCAAAAATTCTAAAGTGCTATAAATTCATCATGTGTGCAATGTTGCATTGCAAACAAGCTGTTGCAATTCTATGGTTATTTGCTGCAATATACATAAACGAATTTACTCCTACAAACCAAAACCAAAGTCAACACATTCTAACGCCCGCAATGTTAGAAAGGGAGGGAAATATGGTACAAGTAATACAACGAATATAAAGTGACTTCAACTCCAGCTAAAGAGTCGCAAAGTAGTTTTCAAACATATAAAAGGGCCTCACCGACTACCAGTTACAGATATTACCAGTATAGGTAGATTGTCAAACCTCGAAAGTCTTTTTATGCCAAAAAATAGATATTGGCAGGGCACAAAACCAAAGCGATAGGTTATGATATCTTTAGCTTCCTTTAAAATCTGCAGCCAGATCGATACCTTCGTATAGGAAGTAAGACTCCAAGTTTAGCTAGATTAAATTAAAATGAGTTAAATGGTGCTCCTTCAGTGAAAACTTGAGTTTTATGGGTCTCCTCCAGTGAAAAAGTTGAGTTTAATGGTGCTCTCCCTGTGAAAAAAATTAGGTAAAAGTGGTGCTTCACCAATGTACGACTTAGTAAATAAAAATTATTAGGTTATACACGTTAACCAAAACGATTACACGTGGCCGATTAGAGCAAACATTAATAACATTACCGCAGTACCGCTATTCAAGGAAGCCAATCAGCCAGTTAGAGTTAGAGTAAAACGCAAACCACTCAAAGGCCGAGCAACAAGGAATGGTGTGATTTACTTTAAGCGATAACGACCATGACGCCCGCACGTATTTCTTTAACCTACTTTACCACAGTAAATAGATATCTTTGGAAAGGATAAAGCAAATTATAATTTACACCAGCATGTGTGTTGACGGCGCAAACAGGGGATGTTAATATCACCAGTCCCGCAAGTATCATACTTGTGTACATAATTGGCAGTTTTATCTTGCCGGCTTCTTAACCACTTACCAGCTAAACTTTGGCTGCAGCTGTTGTTATGAAAGTAAATCTCTGGGTGTTTACATACGGAAGGGGACTCATTTATAGGGACGGACTTACCTATATTCGAGGGCTCACATATAGGAAGCGAATTTAAATATATGAAGGTGCTAAACTATAGGAAGGGAACATTCCTAAAGGAAGGGACTTGCCTATAGGAAGTGGAATTATCTATAGAAAGAGAATTTTCGTAATTGAAGGAGTTTTACCTATGGGAAGGGGGCTTATTGAACGGAATTTACTTACCTGTATAAAGGGGCTTGCCCATAGGAACGGGACTTACTTATAGGAAGAAGTATTTAAATATAGGAAGGGTGCTTACCTATCGGAAGGGAACTTACATATAGCAAGAAGACTTGAACTTACCTAAAGGGAGTGGACTTACCTATAGGAAGTGGACTTACCCATAGCAAGGGAACTTTCCTATATGAAGGAGACTTACATATAGAAAGAAAACCTACCTATAGGAAGGAGACTAAAATATGGGATGAGCGCTTACCTATAAGAAGGGTACTAACCTAGAGGAAGAGGACTAACCTATAAGAAGGGGACGTACTTATAGGAAGGAAACCTACATATAGGAAGGGCCCTTACTTACAAGAAAAGGACTTACCTTAATATTTGTTATTTCCTTAAATTGAAGGAAGTCGATTTAACGATGTTCGTCTTTGCATGTTGATGTTGCGGAAATTTTTTCTATACCTATCTTACAGATATACGTAGTTTCTGAAATTTGTCTTTTGACAATCGCCAAGGTAACTACATAAATATTGGAGACACGGTTTAGGTCTAAGCTACAGCACAGGCTGAATCAGAACTCATCAGTCAAAAATGCAATTAACTGAACTTTACTAGTTCGAAACTGGCGGCAGACGGTTGTCACATAAAAAGAACATCCTCATTTAAGAAGAACATGAGGTATGCAATAAATACCACTGCAATTATAGGCTTATAAATTGTGTTGCTTGTAAATAGTAGATTGTTGAAAGAAAGTAGAAAAAAGAGCAAGCTTAACTCTATCAAAATTGGAGATTATGTTTGTTATGTAAAAATTGCGATGTATTTAGATCCTGGCATAATATCACGGCTGTTTGGTTTTCCTATTAAAACCAATTATCGCTCCTGATTACGGAGTTAATTTGAACAATACACACACAGCTGATGCCCTAATCAAAAATTATGAAGTCTACTCAATCCTAAAGAAAACAGTTTTGAATTTTTTTATTGGATATACACATCGGTTGCATTGTTACACGCTTTGAAAACAGAGTTTTATAGGGAAACTATTGCCAAGGTCCAGAGGCATCACAGTTGAAATAAGAAGTACACCTCAGCCAGTATTGAATACCATTCTGCATTTTCTTCCCATTAGGGGCATTGTGGTCGAAATGGTGGCAAGAAGTTTGCTTAGACTTTATGAATCAGTGTTATTGAGGTCGAGCATAATAAGACAGAAATATTTTGCATGAGGGCTGGGTCAATAGACCGTTTCCATTAATCCCTCGGCTAACAAACATTGGCACTGCAGGGTAACTTTAGTAGTAATCTGGGAAATATACGAAGCGGTAGGTGCGAGAGTTTACATCTAAGGCACAAGTATACCCAGGTCGTATAGGCTCCCATATGAAAGCAGTGTATTCCAGGCATTTTTAGTGCCAGTCCTGAAGGCCAGCGAATTGCTGTCAGGGTACCTATTAATAGATGAAGTCACTCTCTATATCAAGAGCCAAACGGCGGAAATTACATAGTCCTATAGGCCATTCGGCCAAATATAAACGTGACAAAAACTAAACTGCTTGTGCGACAGCAAAGTTCTAAAACTAGTTGTAGGTATGATCACTGGCCCTAAATGAGACATTAGGGCAAGAACTATTAGATGAGTTGACGGCACCCACAGACCCATTGGCTCCTTTGAGATTCCCTTCGGATAGCTAAATACTGCTTTCCCTAATTATTCCGAGGACTTCTAGATTATTACCGGTTAAAATTACCTGTATTGATTTGTGAAAACATTGATTAACTTTAAGTTTTTCATGTCATGGTTCATACTAGAAAAAAGAAGCTATTGAACCTAAACGTTACACATCAATCTTTCTAACTTTGTTTTCTTATGAGCATCTACTATTTAAGGCATATTTCCTTCTCTGATAGATCAGAGTAACATACCTGATAATAACATGAATATAGTGTTTCATATCACACTTCATGTTATATTTGCCATCAAATTAAATGCTATAAATTGTTATTTTTATGAACTTTTTTTTTACAAAACAATGAAGTTTTTCTGTCAGATAAACATTTATGATAAAAATTCTTAATAAATTGGTTGAGGTACTTTACAATGAATTAAAAAATTTTTAAATGTTCTAAAAGATAAATACAACGTTAAAAAATTTAATTTTTTTTCTAAACTACTTATTTATTTAAATCGTTATACCTCATAAACATTAATTCGTCGTTCTCGTGTTGGAGTAATATTTTATTACGTGTTAATGCATTAGGTGAGGTTGGTAAAGTCCGCTTTAACCTTGACTGGGGATAATAGAAAACAAAGTCCATCCAGGACTTTAAGCTATAAGGACAGAACTTTTAAACCAATATGAAACAATAGCGCGAGAACCTGTATCTGCCGGAAAATTCAACACTGCCCCGTTATTGTCAAAGACTCAACGGGGAAGTAGGTGATATGGGCTTTTTGGTTCCCTACTAGTAAATTATTTTAAAGACGACCTATACCCAATGCAAATAATAAGAAAAATTGGGTCACATATTGTAACTGTTCTCCCTTCAGCCTTATACAAACATAGCCAGTTTTAAAAAAAATATTTCTCCGAGTACAAAGCACATATTTAAAAAAGTAAAAAGCGATTAAAAGGTTCATGTCTTGGCTGCATACGCTAAAAAGGATTTGATTTGGTATAGAAAATCGAAACTTTTATAAGAAATGCCCTATTTTTGGAACATATTTTCCCGTTTTAGGAATTAATATGTGATAATAAAAATTATTGATTTTTTTTTTGAACATTTTTTCAAAAGCTTTCTTATATCTTTATTCCATTCAGATTTTGTTTCAATTCAAATTTTATATTTTAGTTTTCAAAAAATCACTTTATCGTGCAATTTCCAGTTTTAACGGTAAATAACATTTATTTATTTTCACCAATTAAAGGTCTTAATTAGTTTTAAATTAAAGTTCAATTAATTTTTTAATTGATTGAAATATATATTTGTTTAAAACAGAACGAAAAAAAAATTCTTTATTAAAAAAAATAATTGAATCAATTAATTATTTAATTATTTAATTAAATTTTAATCTGAAGTCAATTAAAACCTTTAATTGGTGAAAAAAAATTTTCTCTGCACTTTTCCCTGATAGTCTGAGTTTAGACACGGAAACATTTGGTTGGGACACATTTAGTTTTAGTAGCATATAATGGATGGGGAAAAAAGTATCGTTTTTGTGTTCAGTACTCGCCGACATGCTTTCTTGACATGTGCTTTTTGAAATTTCCTCAATAATGTTTCTTCGTTTGAACACAAATGCAAAAAACAAAAGAGAACCCTAAATTTTTTTCTTTCAAATGTTCGCCCGTCTAAACTGTGACATAATTACTTGTATAAAAAGTATATAATTAGGCTGTAGAAGAACCACTATTTTATTGATGTGGGTTGATATCAATCCCTAACGGGCTTCTTTTCGACCCCTTCCGTCCTTAATGATTATAGGCTAACGATTTAAATTTTCCAATAAGCCTACTATCATTGAGTCACGTGCTACCACCAGCCTATATTCTTGACTTTAGAGACTCCTCACGGAGTCTCTAGTAATTGCTATCATTTGTCCAGGGCTTAGATAAGCGATGGCATCCACATTTAACAAGTGTCTGCCCGTGGTCCTAAGTCTTTTACTAGAGTGTGCGGACACTCTTACACAATGTGCGCTACCATCTTAGACCGCATTTATACGATGCCATTTTTTCATGCCATTTTTTTCATGTCTCTTTTAAAGTTGCAGCGAATTTCATGGCACGTTTTTACGATGAAATTTTACATGCAATCAGTTTGAATTTGTTTATGACATTTTCTTTTGATTTCATATTCGTAATACTTATTGTTTATGCGTTATTTCAGTACATGTACTCGTACTGAAATACAAAATAAATAAAAATGAACCAAGCAAATAACGAAATTTTCAAGAAATTATTAAAATGATACCGAAATGTATACATAATTAAACCAAACAATTTCAGTTTTTGAAATTAACTCTGAACGAACGAAAATTGCATAAAGCAAGTGTCAAAAAATCCCCTCAAAATACACGCCATGCCATTTTGTTTACCCCGCTTGCTTCTCTACACCTCTTGCCTACAAAAAAAAAATTGCATGCAACCAGTTTCATGAAAAATATCATGGTGTTAGTTGACTCTTAGCCTCTTCTAGGCACAGTCTGCAAGCTTTATCTTCCTCTATTTTCATATTTCCCGTGATACCAGTCATTTGAACACTATTTTGATGTCAAATATTCTTCTCATCCAGTTTCAGACCCCTATAAGCCTGCCTCGGAGTCTGGCGCCCCCTTATATTCCGGAAGCAATGGCTGTTAGAAGTCAATGAGACAATATGCTCTTGGTGGGGGAAGTTGCTTTATAAATCAGGGTATTGCACCTTCCTTACAATGGTTTTCGTACAAGTTGTGAGAATTATAGCGTGTCATTTTTTAACGATCCGCTGTTGCAACATCTAGAAGATTTAGGTCCATTATTATAACTTGCCAATACCTAAAGTTAGGATTATATTAGAGACACTAGCCGTGTCCACACACGTTGAGTGCGTTCAAACAATATTTTGTTCAGATTTTGAAAGTACTCCACACCATATTTTAATACTATTACTTTCTATAAATGTACCCATCCCTGCATTAAATTATAAAATTTATATAAAAATTCTGAAAATTTTTGTAAAGCTCTGGAAAAAGTGTTGAAATAATTTTAATAATAATGTAGTTTCATAAAGTAAAAATACAAATCAAATTAAAATTTTAATCAATTGGCTCTTTGGCAGTAAGTAATTCATATTTTGTCATTATTTTAAAACAGCGCCATCTGTTGCGTAACCGTGTTTAAAATATCCCTCTTGCAATTCATATTTTGTAATTATTTTAAAACAGCGACATCTATTGTGCAACCGTATTTAAAATATCCCGCTTTCAAAAATAAAAGATGCCTTAAAGTATGCAGTACCTTTAAATCGGTAAAAATAATCGGCGTACATCTACACCTTCTTTTGGAAATAAGATATTTTTGCCTGAAAAAAGTATCCCCTATCGGAATAAGGATACTAAGGTACCTCCTAACAAAACTTTTGTTTTACGTGAAGAAAGAAAGACAGACAGTAAATGAATTAAATGAGTTACTGTTTTATTATATGTATAGACAAGTAGTTTTTTAAGGGAAGTCACCTTACAAGACTCCAGTATGCTGATTTATATAAAGTATAAGGCCGGTTCGGCTGTCCCAACATTTTTATATTAAATTCGATTATAATCTTTTTAACCGATTTTATAAAAAGAAGAGGGTTGTTATGTACTTGATTTTATTGCCTATTTATTAATATAACACTTTTACTTTTTTTGTCTTCACTGATTTAATCCTCATAAAGCTTAATTAAACTAATCTTCTGCTATCATTAATTAAGTAATTTTTAAACTTTTTTTGTTTCATTTTATAATGTGATGTTCCATCATTAATATTTATAAAAAAAATTTTAAATTGCATTTAAAACATTTATTGCACAGAAACTACAGCAAAAACTAAAATAGAAAAAAATATTAAAACCCAAAAACAGACACAAAGAGGCAAAGTACTGGCAAGTTGCAGTAGACCAGAACAAAAGGCTCAAATTAATTTAGCACCCACACTGGCCGAAAAGGAACGATATAAAATAAAAACTCTGACAATTTTTCTATAAAGTAACTGGGAAAAAGAGAAGAGAAAACTTTAGGGAAACGGAAATAAAGGAAAATTGTACAACTCATCAAAAGATCAAAATGGTTAAAATAAATTTTCACAATGAATGAAAGAAAAAGTGAAAAAAAAAAACACAGACACCCTGATTTTTTCTTACAACTCAAGAACATTAAAACATTAGCCACAGCCACCCTGTATCACACCAATAGAAAGAAGATGGGGAGATTTTGCGCCCGATTGATTTCATTTAATATACAATTTTCCAATTATACAATGGTGCAAAAATTACGTATAAAACAAAAGGAAAAAGGAAAGACTAACGAAATCGAAAATCAGCAATAACATTTACTTTTAAGCCATCACCTCACATTGTATCATCTTCTTCCTTAACCCCCCAGTGATTTTTTTCTTTCTCGAAATAACAAATGAAGCAGCCACATTCATTCATTTTTAACATAATGAGTTTTAGCTAAAGATTTTTTATTTTTATTTTATTGTGTTTTTTCCTCTTTGTTTCTGTTGTAACTTTTTCTATAAGAATTGAGCCTAATTGCGGAAGTTATACGCTAGAGAATTAGTTTTATATAAACTTTTATATCCTTTTAGTTTTTCACTTTTTTGTTGTGGTCCACTACAGTACACTTAATGATCGATAGATGATTTTATGGATTTGTAACCAGGAATTTACATGCCTCTCTACAGCTAAACTTTACAAGATAATACTATCGTTTTTATATTCGGACCAGAACTCAAGGGATGACCCCTAATCATGCCAGTGCATAGTGCCAGAATTAGGATATTAGGTGATGGGAAGTGGAACGAGGGAGTAGTGTTTGTGGACATTTGATTTTAACTTTTCTACATTGAAAGCGACAGGAAAGACTTTTGCAGGGAGTTTGTTCCACTAAAGAATGTTCTGCTAAAACACGAATTTTCCCTGTACCGCGTGGTGCGATTCACCGAGCTAATCGACAACAAATGCATGGGCTCTTAACGAAAATCATGTTGAAAGCAAAAAACGTGCAGGTATCGGGAATAAGTTCCCTAGTTTCCCAAATTTTATTAAATTGGCTCCTAATGTTACGTTTAGAATATCTCAGTTTTAAACCGAAAACTAAAGAAAATCCCGTTTTTTCACTGCTTTTTCTCCACTTGCTCTTGGAAATAAGATATTTTTGTGCAGAAATGTATCCTATATTGGAATCAGGATGCTCCTCACAAAATTTTGTTATAATCCATCCAGTAGTTTTTACGTGATGCTAACACAAATGAATAGCAGACTGACAGACGGAAATGAGTTACTATTTTATTATAGTATTTCTATATACTAAAGCCGAACAATGGTTGTTTAAATTTATTTCGAAGTCATAGTTCACATCGGGAATATTGCCAGTATGCTACGTCCGAAACAATGGTCTAACCGTTCTACTTATTCAAAAATTACGAAAATTTTTCACGGAATATAAGAGTATAGTTTTTAATCATTTAAGTTAATTGGATTTTTTTCCGACTTCTATCTTAGACGTAGCTTGATAATGATGTTCTCACATCGAAAAAGCTTGCCAACTGTACCAAACAAAGCATTCTTTTTAACCATGTAGCCATTAAAGTTTAACACCTTAAATTCTAGACTGACGCTGAAAACTCTAGAAGGTTTACACAAGACTGACAATTTTAAAACTAACAAGAGTGCTATATTCGGCCATGCCGAATTTTATATACCCTTCACCATAGTAATCTAGGTATTGTGTTACCCTCTTAAGTTTCTTTGAAACCTTTTCAAATTTTTTTTATATTTTTTTTTTTAATATTTTTTGTGTAAATTTTTGATAAAAATTTTGTTTAAAAATTTTTGCAAATTTTTTCGAAAAATTGTTTGAAAAATTTTTTAAAAAATTTTTTGTCAATATTTTTTGGAATTTTTTTTTTGTAAAAATTAGGAACTCCCAGCGTTGAAATGGTAATTTTTTTTTCTTTTTTTAATTTTTTTTTTTTTTTTGTAAAAATAAGGAACTTCCTGCAATCTATATTGACCAACCCCTAATAGGCCTATTGACTGCTCCTGGTTACTGTGGGTCTCTTGGCTACCTCTATATATATATATATTGCTTTTTATAAAGGCCTTGAATACAAATCAAAAACCTTACCAAACTAAGAATAAACACAAAATCGGCCCTCGCATTGGGTTATTGATCCCTCGAGATCTGTATGCATTCCTTACGACCTACATACCTGTCACGGTCTTATATTTATTTAACAAAAAAAAAAACCAAAAGAGAATCATTAAAACCGAAAAAGTGAATAGTATCGGCCCTCGCAGTGGGTTATTGATCCCTGAGATCTGTAAACATGGTCTAATATTTAACAAAAAAAAGCAAGATAATCATTAAAACCCCCAAAAAATTAAGAAAACGTAAAAAAATATATGTGGACGTGGTTTTTTGCCCGCAGCTTCCAAAGGAATGATCTGATGTTGCTGAATTACAATCCGAAAATTTTCGAAACTACGCCTTGCAGATTGGTGGGCTTAAAACTTCTGTATCTCGTCCGGTGCTTTGGCAAATGACATTACTACCCGAACACGGACAGACGGACATCGCTTAATCAACTTTTGTCTGTATAAGGATCAAAACTTAATGGCAAACTTAATATACTTTTCCACCTATGGTGAAGGTTATAAAACCTTAAAATAAAAAAACTAAATTTCGAGGCTGCTCTTTCCCTGGAAATCAAATCCAATTTTCAACTTGCATTTACGTAGTGTAACAACAAATAAATTTTATACTATAAAATTGACTTAAATCCTTAAAATCGCAGAATATATTTCCAATAGCTGATACGTAACTATAATGCTTTCTTTTAGTCGGTAGTGGAACATATCTTTCGTTCTGTTTAATACAGACAGCAAGTAGAACTTAATAAAGAATTGCAGACATTGAAAAGAGTTTTTTATTGAACGATTTGATTAGAATCCCTAAGGTCTCTTAAACATTTGAGAGTTTCGAAATTTTACTTTTGAGCCATAAAGGTAAAATCTGAAATTCATCCAATTACTTTATAAAAAGTACAACTTATGCCATTAGAGTTTCGATATGCTTTCAGGTAGGAATAAGAATTTTTGACAACTTTTTCAAGAATTTAACACTGCACTTCCATTGTTAGCGGTATCCACAATGTTCTCCTTCAAGTTATAAAAAGTTTAAGCTTTACATTCGGAACTTAAGATTTAATACCTTTCCATTCTGCAATCTGTCGATATTATAAAACCTCTGTAGTTAACCAGTTGCTATAGTCTTTTGTTAAATTTTTTTTTTTATATTAATGTTTTCAGTTTTCCATTGTAATGGGTGATTTTTTTGAGGTTAGGATTTTCATGCATTAGTATTTGACAGATCACGTGAGATTTCAGACATGGTGCCAAAGAGAAAGATGCTCAGTATGCTTTGACATTTCATCATGAATAGACTTACTAACGAGCAACGCTTGCAAATCATTGAATTTTATTACCAAAATCAGTGTTCGGTTCGAAATGTTCAAATGTGACAAATTTTGTTCAGCGATGAGGCTCATTTCTGGTTGAATGGCTACGTAAATAAGCAAAATTGCCGCATTTGGAGTGAAGAGCAACCAGAAGCCGTTCAAGAACTGCCCATGCATCCCGAAAAATGCACTGTTTGGTGTGGTTTGTACGCTGGTGGAATCATTGGACCGTATTTTTTCAAAGATGCTGTTGGACGCAACGTTACGGTGAATGGCGATCGCTATCGTTCGATGCTAACAAACTTTTTGTTGCCAAAAATGGAACAACTGAACTTGGTTGACATGTGGTTTCAACAAGATGGCGCTACATGCCACACAGCTCGCGATTCTATGGCCATTTTGAGGGAAAACTTCGGAGAACAATTCATCTCAAGAAATGGACCGGTAAGTTGGCCACCAAGATCATGCGATTTGACGCCTTTAGACTATTTTTTGTGGGGCTACGTCAAGTCTAAAGTCTACAGAAATAAGCCAGCAACTATTCCAGCTTTGGAAGACAACATTTCCGAAGAAATTCGGGCTATTCCGGCCGAAATGCTCGAAAAAGTTGCCCAAAATTGGACTTTCCGAATGGACCACCTAAGACGCAGCCGCGGTCAACATTTAAATGAAATTATCTTCAAAAAGTAAATGTCATGGACCAATCTAACGTTTCAAATAAAGAACCGATGAGATTTTGCAAATTTTATGCGTTTTTTTTTAAAAAAAAGTTCTCAAGCTCTTAAAAAATCACTCGTTAGTATCATTTTATTAAGAAATAAAATTACGATGGAATAAAAACGACAAGGCAATAAGATTGCATAAGAATAGCAATTAGTGTCTATGAATAAAATCTGTGTAAATCACGATTAATGAACATTAACATGACCAAATGACTTTGAACAATACAAATTGTTCCCATGTTTTGTTTTAAAATCGGTTTTTATTTCTTTTGTTGTTTTTTTTTTTTCTTTTCCACTACTATAACTTTATACTCCTTAAGTTTCTGCGTCTTGTACATTTTTTAATCCTTGCAAAGTCATTTTGCGTTCAACTTTCTGCCAGAGTGTTTTTGTATGTGTTCTTTATGTAACGTTTTTTATTTAACTGACTGACCATTGAGACTTTTAGTATTTTAGTAATTTGGTTATTCTGCTGCTATTAATCACTGGTAAGTTTATTTTTATGGACATCCCTTAATTGGACATTAAACCGAGAATAAGACATGAAGGCTTAAAGTGGAACAAGTTATTGAAATTCGTAGAGAAAGAAGTTTTATTTAAACAGATTTATTCTTGCTAACTAAAATGTATAAAATTATTGTAGTTTTCAGACGCCCAGTGCTAAGAAGAAAAAAATATGGTTCAGGTAACCATATCTAGTAGAAAAATATTGTGTTTGAAACACATATACGGATGTTGAGCAACCACATTATTATAATGGGTGATTTTTTTGAGGTTAGGATTTTCATGCATTAGTATTTGACAGATCACGTGAGATTTCAGACATGGTGCCAAAGAGAAAGATGCTCAGTATGCTTTGACATTTCATCATGAATAGACTTACTAACGAGCAACGCTTGCAAATCATTGAATTTTATTACCAAAATCAGTGTTCGGTTCGAAATGTTCAAATGTGACAAATTTTGTTCAGCGATGAGGCTCATTTCTGGTTGAATGGCTACGTAAATAAGCAAAATTGCCGCATTTGGAGTGAAGAGCAACCAGAAGCCGTTCAAGAACTGCCCATGCATCCCGAAAAATGCACTGTTTGGTGTGGTTTGTACGCTGGTGGAATCATTGGACCGTATTTTTTCAAAGATGCTGTTGGACGCAACGTTACGGTGAATGGCGATCGCTATCGTTCGATGCTAACAAACTTTTTGTTGCCAAAAATGGAACAACTGAACTTGGTTGACATGTGGTTTCAACAAGATGGCGCTACATGCCACACAGCTCGCGATTCTATGGCCATTTTGAGGGAAAACTTCGGAGAACAATTCATCTCAAGAAATGGACCGGTAAGTTGGCCACCAAGATCATGCGATTTGACGCCTTTAGACTATTTTTTGTGGGGCTACGTCAAGTCTAAAGTCTACAGAAATAAGCCAGCAACTATTCCAGCTTTGGAAGACAACATTTCCGAAGAAATTCGGGCTATTCCGGCCGAAATGCTCGAAAAAGTTGCCCAAAATTGGACTTTCCGAATGGACCACCTAAGACGCAGCCGCGGTCAACATTTAAATGAAATTATCTTCAAAAAGTAAATGTCATGGACCAATCTAACGTTTCAAATAAAGAACCGATGAGATTTTGCAAATTTTATGCGTTTTTTTTTAAAAAAAAGTTCTCAAGCTCTTAAAAAATCACTCGTTACATAATAATAATATTGTTATTGACTAAATTAATAATAACATTGTAATGTATAACCATATACATACATATATAAGTTCCCGTAGTTTCTACAAGGAGTAAAAAATATGACCATAATTATGTTTAATTAAAAATATATTATAATACTAGCTGTTCCCACACACGTTATGTGCTTCCTGATAATATTTTGTTCGATTTTGCTTTGAAAGTATCAGCACCAAATTTTAAGACTCTTACGTATTTGCTTTATATAAAGGTACCTATCCCTGGGTAAAATTCAAAAATTTATATAAAATTCTAATTTTTGCATAATTTTAATCGACAGGAAATGAGTTACTCAATATTTTAAAACAGCGCCATCTGATGCGCAACATTGCTTATAATATACTGCTTTCAAAATTAAGCTTAAAGTAAGTAGTTCACGTCTTTTTCTCCACCGTCTCTTGGAAATAAGATATAAGACAGGAAGTGACTTGCTGTTTTTTTATATGTATAGACTAGCTGTGCCCGCCACTTCGTTAGCGACCTTGCAATATTTTGTTCGATTTTGCTTTGAAAGCAATTCACGCCAGCGACCCTTACAATTTAAGTCCGCCTTAAACTATGCTGCATATCAGTTTATGTATTTACTTTATAAATACATTCAGTTATGGTTTAAGTATTTAATTTACTACTAAAATAACTGCGTACTTTCACTGGTTTTTCTCCTCTTTCTTTTGGAAGTGAGATATTTTTGCGGAAAAAAAGTATCCTATATTGGAATCAGGATGCTAAGGTACCCCCTCACAAAATTTTGTTCAAATCCATTCAGTAGTTTTTACGTGATGCGAACGCAAGTAAAAAAAGGCAGACAGCAGACTACAGACTCTGTATGTCTGGAAATGAGTTACTGTTTTATTATATCTAAGCATATGCCGCTGTATGTATATGTCTACGTTCATATCCATGTGATTATTAATTCATGTCCACTTCTACTATGCTCACATTTTTTATATGTTTTATTTACGTAAAATATCAGCGTATAAGTGAATAGTATTTATTTATGTCTTTCCTCATGTTAAAATTTATATCTATGTCAATATCTAATAAACATTTTTGTTAAAATTTATATCTATGTCACTATCCAATAAATATTTTTATCAATAAATAATCTAATCGGTCTAATAATATTTTTGTCAACTACTTTACCAATAAGTACAACAACGTCTTTGTCAATTTTTATGTCAATGTCTATTTTGAAGGTTATGATATATATGTACAGCTGCGGTCAGAAAAATAGCACCAATCCTAAGAAAATATGTCTCTGATACAAATTTTCCTATAGGTTAAATTTATATATTTTAAAATTTGTCATAAGACGCCTAGGAAATTGTATAACTTCATAAAATAATAAATTTTATTTTTTCTATTTATTTTATTTTGAAATTTTCACTTCACTTCCATTTGTAATCATATTAAACACTTAATTAAGAACAAATTAAAAAGAATTATAAATTATACATTTATTGTGATGAGCATGATTTATATATTCCAATTAATACCTTGTTATATGTCCTTTATTTGTAATAACGTCTGCACAACGTTTCGGCATCGAATTTACAAGATTTTAACATCTTTCCTTTGGAATTTTATTACAGATTTGCTGGACAGCTGTCCAAAGCGCTTCGATGTTAGTTAGTTGCATTTGAGATACTTCTTTTTTATATCTGCTCATAAATTCTTAATTGGTCTCGGCTGTGATGGGGCCATTCCATCACATTGACTTTATTATCCCGAAACCACTTTGTCGCTGGCTTGCTTGTGTGCTTCGGGTGATTATCTTGCTGGAAGACCCACACCAATGGCATTTCTTAAAAAGCATAAGGGAGCTTTACTTCCCCGAGTATACCAACATAAATTTTCTTATTGTGATTTTGTAGGTCCTACACCATAGTAAGAAAAACAAACCCATACCATTACGCTAGATCCACCGTGTGTTATGGTTTTAGTTGTTAGTTTTGGGTTGAATTCTGCGTTTGGTGGTCTTCTTACTTAGGAACGTGATTCCTTGCTTCTAAATAATGCAAGTCTGGACTCATCTACCACTTCCATTGGAATGAGAAACTACATTTTGTCGTTAGTGCTATTACTTTGACCCGCACTATATATGCCGATATCAGTTTATTTTCATTATTTCAAAATATTTTGCCAATATATATGTCAATGTCTATATGAATGTCCTCTAAAATGTATATAACAATTAATATTATTGTTAATGTTAATGTTAATGTAAATTTAATGTTAATGTTAATGTTAATGTTAATGTTAATGTTAATGTTAATGTTAATGTTAATGTTAATGTTACTGTTAATGTTAATGTTAATGTTAATGTTAATGTTAATGTTAATGTTAATGTTAATTTTAATGTTAATGTTAATGTCAATGTTAATGTTAATGTTAATGTTAATGTCAATGTTAATGTTAAATTTAATGTTAATGTGATAGTGGTAGAATTCCATCTCATCAACTGACGATTGATAATTAAATACAGTTTTTTCGTATATGAGTTTGGTTGGTTAAATAGATTACAACTAAACATTACTCTAAGTAGATAGATACGAAGAGTGCTGATGATGGAAGTAGCTGTCTAGAAAATGTGCATTCCGCTCTGCTGGTGTCTGAAAATTAAATTTTCCCAATTTTTCTTTAACCTTCATATACCCGCGCCAATTTTTGTAACACATATACCCGCGCACGGTCTAACAGACCGAAAGTTCGAACTAGAAAAAATGTTAGTTTTTCTACACAAAACTGAAAATAAAATGTTTCTATCTCAGATTGATGATATAATAAAAATACGAAAACAAAAATTGAATTCATATTCAATTATTTTATTGAATTTTAAACATAAACATAAGCCATCAAAATCTAAAGTTTTTTCTTAGATACTACAAAAACATATTTTTTTCTTCAAATAAACGAAAATATTTTTACTAACTTAAAAACTTAGACTTAGTTTTCAGTCTTTTAATAAGAATCAGGGCATATCGCACTGCATGTAAAAAACAGCCTTCAAAAACGTTAATGTTACTGCAAAAACAAAACTTAAATTTATTTCCTCTTAAAAAAATAGCTTTCTTAGCTTTAAAAATATTCTTTTTTCAATAATAAACAGCAAAGTAACTTATTCATTATCCTTATGGTAACAATCAGGACATACCATAACAGCATGCTCCAAACAAAAATATTTTGCGCATGTGGCACAGTTGTAACGTGTTGTTCGGTTCATTTTTGATGAGCAGTATCCACAGCGACCAGTTTTATTAAACGATGTTCCTGAATACTCGGGACCATCTATTTTACATAACTCGGAGAGCCTAAGTTTGATGGTTTTAGGCAAAGAAATGTTTAGAGCTCGAATCTCAACCAACTCCTCGTCATCTTCCTCTTCATCTTCTTGCTCGGTATCATAATTTTGTAGAACTTCCTCTACAAAATCTTCAAGCTCGCTGTCATTTTCATCCTCATAATCAGAACTCGAAGTTTCTTCCTCCAAAAGTAATCTGATTTGCTCTTGATTCATTTTCTTATCAAAAAGTAGCTACAAAATTATAATACGCAAAAAATAATCAAGAAAAAACAAAGATCAAAATAATTGTTTTACTTTACTAAAAGTTACACATATACCCGCGTCGGTCTCACAGACCGATTTTTATTAAATACACCAACACGCTCGTCTCATGCAAATGCCAAAAGAACACTAAAACAGAGTTTGTAAAAAAGCGGAAGCTAACCCAAAATTCAACTTGGTAAAGTTTCTGAAAAAGGAAATTTTAACGAAAAATCGTTTTGTTGGTCTCACAGACCAACGCGCGGGTATAGGAAGGTTAAGCTTGACTACAAATTTCACATGTATGTAATATAAATAATTCGACTAACAAAATTTAAATTTTCAAAGTTAATGTCAATGTCCACTTCGATATCTATGTCCTTCTAAAAGTATACATCCATCCAGGCATGGGTATGGCCTTTGGCCAGTTGCTATCCATTTCCAAGTTCAAGCCTATGTTCACATTTTCATGAACGTTTTGTAGTCACTTATGTGCCCACATCCATGTACAAAACCGGTTAGATTTCTATAAAATTGAAGTATAAAAGTAAATGAGACCACAAAAAATTTTAGTGATGATCCAGTAAGTGCTTTTTTTCTCCATACTCGAAAATAATAATATTTTTATGTTTATCTTAATAACAATAAAAATGTCAATGACAATTAAAATGTTGGTGTCTTTTTATTTGCCTATTAGAATTTCTCTGCCAGCATCTAAGTACGCGAGTGTTTTTTAAGCCTAGGTTCATGTCTCTATCAATATCTATTACTATGTAAACTTTTTATCTTATATTTTTAATAATTTCCGGGTTTTTGGCATCCACTAGAGTCATTTATTGTAAGAGTTTTTTTTTTTAACACAACTTATATTCCTCTCAACACCAATTTACCACTCATGTGTTAAACAGGCTGAACAAATTACACAAATACCCGTTATCATTGTTATTATTATAACGAAGATATTTCGTAATTACGGTTTCGTCTCTGCTGATTACTGATTAAATAAATCCCAACATTTTATCTTGATGTACTTGTTATTCAAACGACAATTTAACTTTCTTTTTTCAGCATTAAGAAGAATTACAAACATTCACATTGACTAAAGGTAAAAACATAAACATGGCACTTGTGGCGGCCGTCATTTACCCCAAAAATAAATAAATACGCATTTAAACATGAACATGAACATGCCCATGTACCTCGTTCAACTAACTTAGTAAGGATTTCAAGCAATTTTAACATCTATTTCCGGTAGAGAGAACACAAAATAAATTAATACGCGTATGTACAACCAACAACTAACGAATAGACAGACAATTACTAATACTTGAAACCGTGTGTGGTGTAATAGATTAAAGTTTGTCTTGAAATTTTGTTTCATTTCCATTTAGAGTGACGTTTAAAATTGGTATGGATTTGTGAAAAAACAAACTACAAGGCAGTTGCAAACATTCTATTCACTATTTTTGTGAGATTTATTTATTTGAAATAGTAATGTTGAAATTGTTAGGAGATACAATAATCGAGCTATTTGAGCCCTAATGTGGGCGATTTTAAATACCCACAATAACATATATATGGACTACCCCTAAAAGTAGACCTATGCACTGACATCACGGCTCGTGGTTAAAAATGTAGCCGAAGACATTTACACACTCTCTATTTATGTGGAGGTTGAGATACACATTAATATCGACAAATTCATAAAGTATCAGGCAGAGACAAGGAAAATGACGTACAGGTATATTGCAAATCCTAGAGAATATTGAAAGCTATCAATGTGAATTCAGATGCACAGAAAAAAATATTTTCACCAATTAAACGTTTTAATTGGTTTGAGATTACAACTTAATTAAATAATTAATTGATTCAATTAATTAAGTAATTAATTAATTGAATTAATTGAATTAATTAATTGAATCAATTAATTAAGTAATTAATTAATTGAATTAATTATTTAATTATGATTTTTTTGTTCTGTTTTAAGCAAATGTTAATTTAAATCAATTAAAAAAATAGTTGAACCTTAATTTAAAACTGATTAAAATCTTTAATTGGTGAATAAATTTTTTTCGGTGTATACGAACGCTATAATAGTGACCTTTCTTATACACCGAAAACAGACATAAATAAATACATAAAAATGCCATGACATAAACATATATCAAACCAAAGTTGAAGGTATGGAAAGGAAAGGAAAATTAACGTGGAGTTACATAAAGACAAAGCGGAACCGCTATCATATAAACATTTAGGTCTTCCCAATACGTAGTATGTCAATTGCAATTATCAAAGCATTTAACTTAATGATTGATTCATCATCACGATTGACGACGAACTTGGCGTTTAATATCCTCACTAAAAATATGATATATGTTTGCAATCCCATAGAAACTGAGTGTAAAGTGAGGTTGAAGCAGAAAATGTTAGAAATTATTCGGTCAATTTTAAACTACTTGTGCAATCATATCGAAACTTTTTATAATCATATTAGAGAAATATCCAAGTTTGGATGCCAAATTCCACGGATATATCACTATGCGTCGTAAGAGTAGGTCATAATATAATTCTTGCAAAAAAAACCGACTTCAAAACTAAATATGTAAGAAGTAATCTGTAAGATTTAGATTTAAACAAAATAAAATATGCGCCAAAATTAGAGGGAAAAGAAGTACAGACTATGTGATTGCCAAGCCTCTCCCTATTTCTGTTCAAAAGTTATTTTCACCAGCATTGGTCTTTTATGGGGACATCATTCAAGCCTCTGTGTACAACGGTTTCAAAGATAGGGTCACATAGATCAAATAACGTCTCATATTGGGACACCCTTTAATTTACAATTTTTAATTAAAGCCCTGTTGTTATAAAGGACGTGGTCACAAAGATTCTTTGTAAATTTCAACTGTTTGTCTATTACGGTTCAAAAGTTTGGCCATATACATCAAATTACATGAACTATTGGGACACCCTTTACATTATAATTCCAAATATTTATACTTGTTATTATACCAGAGAAAGTAGTGGTCATTCTGCCTAATTTTCAAGTTTTTGTGTTTAACGGTTCAAGAGATAGGGCCATATAGATCAAATTACATAATTTATGGGGACACCCTTTAATTTCTGAATTCAAATTGTATATTTGCTATAGTGGACTTTGGAATACAGGTTCCTTGAAAATTTCAGCTGTCTGTCTATAACAGTTAAAAAGTTTAGCCACATATATAGAATTACATTAACTATTGGGACACCCTTTTATTTCCGAATTTAAATTTTATACTTTTTATTATAGCTGACTTAGAAATACAGGCTCTTTGTAAATTTCAGCGGTCTGAGTACAACTGTTCAAAAGTATGGCCATATACATCAAATTAAATGAACTATTGGAGCACCCTTTAATTTAAAATTTTGAATATTTATACATTTTATTATAACGGTAATCGACATTCTGTAAAATTTTCAAGGTTTTGTCTATAAGGGTTCAAAAGATAGGCATATATAGTTCAAATTACGGCACCTATGGGGACACCTTTTAAATTTTAAATTTATTTTTTTATTAATTTCTGCCGTTGGGAGCTATGCGGCATGCAATTTTTCAAAATTTTAATTTGGTGCCCTTTACGGTTCTTAATACACGTAAAAAACATGTATGTTGTATGGGGACACCCTTTAATTTTTAATATAATGAACAGTTTTTAAAACGGGACCAACCTGAAAGCATACAAAATTTAAAATCGGTTCAGAAATGGCTGAGTTCTGCGGTTACATACATAAAAAAACTCTTTCTTTTTTGAAGTCGGTTAAAAATGTTGCAGGACCATTTCTGTACATGAAATAATTTGTGAAAATATTGTTGCTATTGCAAATAGCAATCGAAATGGAATACAAAACAGCAATTTTTAGTACTTTTGTCTGTCTGTCCGTCTGTATGTATGTCTCTCTGTGTTCGCATCACATAAAAACTACGAGATTCATTTTAATATTTAATTTTGTGAGGTTATTTTGTTTCAAATATAGGCTACGTTTTTTCGGAAAAAAATCTCTTTTTGAACAGAAAATAGGGGAAAAGCATTAATTTTACCGATTTAAAGGTACTGCAGACTTGACAGCACCTCTTTTATTTTGTCATGAGTACTGAGTTATATTCTATATATTTTAACTCATTTAGTAAGTGCTGATCGTCTCTAAGTATATAGTGTTAGTCATTTTCTCCATCCTAAGCTTGAAACATAAAAACTTAAATATAGACAAAAAATATGGTTTTGGGAAAAGATTTGGAAAAAAAACATGAACATAGACATGCAATTCTAAAGAAACCTAATTTTCCTCTATCAACATTCCATTCGATTACTTATTCGATTGTTTTCAAATATTAACAATTTTCACCATCTTTAGCTTGTTATACACTTATACGAGTATATGTTTCAACAATTCATTCATTCGTTCATTTATTCATACACTCCACTCACTCACAACACCATGTCTCGTTACCAAGATTTTTTCTTTTCTTCCAACTTGATGTAATTTTCAGCTCACCTGGGTGCAAAATATTTTCTTTTATGAACGTGTGTCAAATGTAAACGATTGTTAGTGTGCTTGCAGTTCCGCTGTAGAACAGTACACACACATATACACACACATACATTAAAAATATTAAAACGAGTTTAACAATTTTATTAAATTGAATTTATCACACATTTACACGATGCTTCACAGTTGTTGCTGTCATTAGAGAGAACAACGACACAACAGAAGAAGGCATCTAAAAGATTCATTTGAACAGGAAATTATTTCTAATACTTGTTGCATTTAATGTCGCAACAATCTTATTAGAAACAACTTAAAAACATTGTGATTATGTGTAGTAAAATGGCAGGCATATTGAGTTTATTGGCCAGTAAGTGACAATGAAAATGTGTGGGTAGAACAGGATTTTCAGCGTCTCCATAGACTGATTGGTAGTGCGCTAGTTTAGGGGTTGCGGGTTCGATTCCCACCAAAGATTTTAGGTGTTTTCTGCAGACAATCCAGGAGCTTCGCAGCTAGCGTCTTAAAAAAGATGATTACCGTAAAATAAGTTAATAAGGAGAGGTATTTGTATTTTTCCGTATATGTAAGTTTTACAAGAACTTTGCCTTTAATATTTTTCTGAAAATTAAACTAAAAAGGGATTTATCACTTTTTATATATTTAGTTGTACAATAGCAAATTGAGATTTGGTAGACTCTGATATTAGTCTGTTCGCATTTGGGATCCACAATGAAGAACTACTTGAAACTTTGTTTAGTAATTTTTTATACTTTTAATAGATAAAGTCACCTTTTAAACCCGACTGCAGTCGTTTCCCAAGCTCTAAAGCAATGAAATCCTTTTTATCACATGAAAGAAATAGAGTCTACTTGAAGTGTACTTTAAGAAAAAATTTATACATGTAATAAAATACTAATGTCTTGTGTATCTGTCTTTCTGTTTATGTTCGCATCACGCAAAACCTACCCTATGGATTTTAACAAAATTTTGTGAGGAGGTACCTTAGAATCCTGATTCCAATATAAAATACTTTATTTCCCGAAAGATATCTTATTTCCAAGAGAAATTGGTGAATAAACAGTGAAAGTAAGTAGGTAATTTTACCGATTTAAAGGTACTGCATACTTTACGGAATCTTTTATTTTTGAAAACGTTATTTTAAACACGGTTGCGCAACAGATGGCGCTAATTTAAAATAATGACAATATTGCGGTTGCGGTTGCGCAACAGATGGCGCTGTTTTAAAATGATGACAAAATATGAATTACTTACGGCTGGATTTGTATTTTTACTTTGTGGAATTACATTGTTATTAAAAAATATTAAACACCCTTTACAGAGCTTGACAATAATTTTTAGAATTTTATCCGGGTAGCTTAGGTTAGGTTGCACGGGTCGCCGGCTCCGTGTAGGAGGAAAAACCGACTCACTTGGGTCCCTTTGGTCCCGTTGTGATGCCCGAAAGAGGGATGAGCAGGTAGTTACCTGCTGATCCACACCTTAGGTTTGGTGCAAAAACCATCCAGAAAGCCGGATAAATGAATTTATCCTGTTAATATCGCAACCCGATAAGTCTGCAAGGTCTTGTAGTATCGGGCTGCCAAGCAGCGCCGCCCTTTCCGTAGATAGGGCCGGACAGTGACTGAGGAGGTGCTCCACTGTCTCTTCTTCCTCCTCGTCCTGACAACTTCTGCAGAAGTCATTATACGGCAGATAATGGGTTGGGGATGGGTACCTTTATATAAAATAAATACGTAAAAGTTTTAAAATTGGGTTTAGATTACTCTCAAAGCAAAATCGAACAAAATATTGTCAGGACGTACACAACGTGTGTGGGCACAGCTAATTTGCATATACAATTTTAAATAAATTAGACTTGAAGTACCCTTTATATAGTGCTCTCCTGAGTCGTTTGTAATTCGTTTATAATTTTTTATTCGCCAGCAATTTTATCTTTAACAATGAGAATGTTTTTAACACACACGTGACATTCCATTTAAGTTTTTCTTTTTCTTCTTTTATTTCGCCACCACCCCACCACTTTTCGTTCGAGCTTAAAACGAAAAGTTTCTTCAAGTGATGCTTTTAATTTGCTGTTATATGTATGTGTTTGGGTGTGTAAGTGAGCAAAATTAAACAAGGACACGCAAGGATAATTTCATTCAAACATTCTTTTTCGCAAAATTGTTGCTTTCTTGTTTGGTGGAGCATTTTATATTTAATTGGTGATACCGAAAGAAAGTTACAACGTCATTACTCGGCTGTGAATGGAATGTAATTAGAAAGATCCAGGATTTTGGGGGAAAAAATTAAAAAAAGCGATAAAAATTGAATGGCAAATTCAAATGTGCTGTTAGAAATTAATTTCGTATTAAAAATAATGTTGAATATGAAAAGATTGGAAGTTATGCTGAACACTTTTTAATATTTAAGAGTTACAGGTTGGTTTTTTATTTCAAAATTATTAACAGTTTCTTTGCAAATTTTGCCTAGTCTGTTGGTAAAAAAATTATAAACTTCTTTATAAATAATTCTTGCAAAAAAAACCCGACTTCAAAACACATAGAAGGGCACCAATTATAAACTAAAAATGTAGGAAGTAATCTGTAAGAATTAGATTAACACCAAATAAAAGATGCGCCAAAATTAGAGGGGAAAAATAAAGACTATTTGAATGTCAAGCCTCTCCCTATTACTGTTCAAAAGTTAAGCTATATTCACCAGCATCCGTCTTTTATGGGGGCACCACTCAAGCCTCTGTCTATAACGGTTTTAAAGATAGGGTCACATAGATCAAATAACATCACATATTCGGACACCCTTTAATTTACAATTTTAAATTAAAGACCTGTTGTTATAGAGGATTTGGCCGCAAAGATTCTTTGTAAATATGTCTATAACGGTTAAAAAATTTAATCATATATATATATATATATATATATATATATATATATATATCAAATTACATAAACTATTGGGACACCCTTTACATTATAAATCTAAATATTTATAATTGTTATCATATTAGAGAAAGTAGTGGATATTCTGCCTAATTTTCAAGTGTTTGTTTTTAACGGTTCAAAAGATAATTTATGGGGACACCCTTTAGTTTCTAAATTCAAATTGTATACTTGCTAAAGTGGACTTTGCAATACAGGTTCCTTGTAAATTTCAGCTGCCTGTCTATAAAAGTTCAAAAGTTTGGCCACAAACATAGAATTACATTAACTATTGGGACACCCTTTTATTTCCAAATTCAAATTTTATACTTTTTGTTATAGCTGACAGGTTGTGATACAGATTCCTTGTAAATTAGATATAGCCACACACATCAAATTAAATGAACTATTGGAATACCCTTTAATTTAAAATTTTGAATATTTATACATTTTATTATAACGGTCATAGTAGTCGACATTTTGTCAAATTTTAAAGGTTTTGCCTATAACGGTTCAAAAGATAGGCTCAAATAGGTCAAATTACGTCACCTATGGGGACACTCTTTAAATTTTAAATTTATTTTTTTTTAATTTTTGCTGTTGGGAGCTATATCGACACAATTTTTTAAAATTTTAATTTGGTGCCCTTTACGGTTCTTAATACACGTAAAAAACATGTATGTTGTATGGGGACACCCTTTAATTTTTAACATAATGAACTGTTTTTAAAATGGGACCAACCTGAAGGCATAACCTTTTAAAATTTTAAAATCGGTTCAGAAATGTCTGAGTTCTGCGGTTACATACATAAAAAAGCAACATTCAGACGAATTGATAACCTCCTTCTTTTTTGAAGTCGGTTAAAAATTAATGGCCCATTGCTCTCGAAGCTGCCTATCATGATGAAATCTGGGCATTGGGTATGCTTTGCTTTTCGTTAAAGTTTGGACTTATATACAGACTCTCAGCTACACATGCGCTGACATCTTTATCAGACATTTGGCATCATCACTCGGTAAACAACAATACTTCCATTGCGGTCCTCATGTACCCTCAAAAAATGTAAGCTGAAGCATATATGTATGATGACTTGAATTGTCCAGGTTCGTATTCCAGCCTCGCGAATCAATAGCATCAGTTTTTCTGATATGATTAGTTTCTATTCTTACTAGTATATATCACAGCATCCTTACTAATTAGCACTAAAACGAAAACTAGGTAAAATACAAATAAATCAGTCAAGTGCGAGTCAGACTCACACACGTAGGGTTCCGTACTATGTTCAGTACAACTTCAAAAATACAAGTTGTTAATTTGTTCACGTCTTATGGGGTACCCTTTAATTGTTAATTATTTGTAATACTAGATCATAGTACTAAATACCCTGTGTAAATATCTATAAGGCCTATAACGTTTAGAAGAGAATGTCAAATTTCTCAAATTCGCGACATCTAGTGAAGACGCTTTTATTTTTATTCAATTTATTTTCTTTACTTTTTGTTACAATACTTTTGTTAAATATAATCTATGCAAATTTTAAGTGTCAGCCTATTATTGTTTAAATATATGGACTTGCTATCAAAACAGCAGGTACCTTTCTATTACGGTGCAAAAAATAAGGCAATATAAGTAAAACACATGTTATTGCGGTACACCCTCTTGTTATAGCGCCGACCAATAGATTGGTTGAGAGGTGAGTACGTTAGCAATTTATATCGGGTTAATAATCTATGAACTATCCAACTACACTGATATAAAAATCATCATAATGCTGGCCAATTTGTCACCAATGGCAACCATCATAATGCTGATGTAATTTGACATCAATACTATGTAAAAGTTTTTTCGTTTTTGACCCCGTGATACTTTATATCCTTGTGATATAAATCTTTACATTAGTTGATAATTTTGTTATTAACCATAATTCTGCCATAAATGCAGTGACACACAGTGACTAAAGAAATGTCAAATTAAGAACAATTTAAAGAAAATTTTTCAGCAACATAATAAACATTTGATATTCAATAAAAGAATTTGGTTTCATTTTGTTTAAGAGAAGTAGCAACAGCAGTTAATACTCGATTAACTGCCGGAGGAGCCCATAATTCCCAAAATAACAAATAGAAAGTGGAAATGAATTTGACATACTTTACGGATGCTACATAGCAGCATCACACGTGCAGCATTAGAGCGAAATTCTTAAGACAGCCGACGCTCCGGTCTACCAAAAAATAATTGGCGAAAAACAGTTTTAGAACAACTACAACAACAATATAAAAGTTTTGATTCTATTACGATTATATGTAAAATTCGAGCACGTGGAAATTCTTTTGTAGAGGCCCTATGTTCCTAAGTGGAATAAATAAAGGGGGAAATTATTACCTACTAATCAATTGCCTTACCGTCTAAACATGGTTTTATGGTTAACTAGAGTTTCAGTGGTCTCCCAGTTTTGCCCAAAGTCCTCCAGGTTTTTTTTATGGGCCCTCAAAGTGTTGGGGCCTCGATGTCATTTTTGCAAAAAAAATGATAATTTCCTCAAGCTCATATTTTGCAAACCGTTTGAAATTTTGATATATTCTCTGAGGCAAAGTTGTAGCTCTTGTCATAAAGAACAAAAATTGTTAACATATAAAATCCAACTTATAACCAACATCGTCTTTTGCAGGTTTCATGTACAATGCGTGATAGTCCCTAGTTAAACAGGAAAAACAATTGTTAAAAGAAAACAAAACAAAAGAAAAGAAAAGAAAATAAAAGAAAAGAAAAGAAAAGAAGAGAAAAGAAAATAAAAGAAAGGATATTGATAAGGTTAAGTAATCTTTACTTTTTATATGTTGTAGCGCCTCTGGTGTTAGTCAAGGGAATAAGTATAAAGCTTGAGTAGACAGTTTATTAATTATTTTACTTCGCCCGTGATTTATTGCTACTTATTGTGGTGTCAAACAAGTCTGTATTTTAAAGCTTTTATATGTTTAATTATGCAATGGCTGGGATATTAACCCATGGTTGTCAAATCAAGTCCATACTTTGTAGCCAACTTCCGAATTAATGAAGCTATAGAATCCTTAATTATTTGGTATTTCACTTTCGCACGTTTTCGTTAACGCCAATTATAATGGCAAAGTGTCATCGATAAGAAAACACATACAAAGCACATGTTCTTGTTCGCTCATGTGCTTTGTATGTGTAGGTACACTATTCCGAGTTACATATAAATTTGGTTATAATACAGATAAATTGAAATCAATGCGCTACTTTTTTTACACTGATGAAAATGCTCTTAAAGATGAACAAATAAGAGTGCTATATATATATATATACCCTTCACCATAGTTAATGTTGAATATTCCTTTGCTCTGCTAAGTTTCCCAATTTCACAACATTCGGTTTATACTTTTATGATTTTCAACTTTATTATTACAAATATTAAAAATATATAGAATTTTTTTTTTTTGTAAAAATTTTATTAAAAAGTTTTAAAAAAAATTTTATAGAACATTTTTTGTAAAAATTTTAACGAAATGTTTTTGCAAGAATTTTATAAAAAAATTTTCCCAAAAATTTTTTGTAAAAAATTTATCGAAAATTATTTGTAAAAAATTTATTATTTTTTTCAAAAAATTTATTATTTTTTTTCAAAAAATTTATTATTTTTTTTCAAAAAATTTATTATTTTTTTTCAAAAAATTTATTATTTTTTTTCAAAAAATTTATTATTTTTTTTTTCAAAAAATTTATTATTTTTTTTTTCAAAAAAATTATCGAAATTTTTTCTTAAAAATTTTATCAAATACTTTTTGTTCAAATTTTATAAAAAACCGTTTGTAAAAATTTTATCAAAAATTTTTTGTAAAAATTTTATCAAAAATTTGTTGTAAAAATTTTATCAAAAATTTGTTGTAAAAATTTTATCAAAAATTTGTTGTAAAATTTTTACCAAAAATTTTTTGTAAAAATTTATAAAAAATTTGTTGTAAAAATTTTATCTAAAATTTTTTTAAAAATTTTATCTAAAATTTTTTTAAAAATTTATAAAAAAAATTTTATAAAAATTTTATCGAAAATTTTTTGTTAAAATTTTATCGAAAATTCTTTGTATAAATTTTATGGAAAGTTTTTCGTAAAAATTGTACGGAATTTTTAGTTAGTACCTTCCTGTATTCTACATTGCGTTAGATTGGAGAACCAATATGCCTATTGACTGCTTCTGGTTCCCAGTGGACACCCTGTGGGTATATTAGCTACCTCTATATGTATTGCTTTCTATAAAGGCTTTTAATACAAATCAAAGCATTAAAAGCCTACCAACCTAAAACAAACTGAAATCCCCCTTCGTAGGGGTTATTGATCCCCCGAAATCTGTATGCAATCCATGCGACCTACTGGTCGCGGTCTAATATTTATTTAACAAAAAATATGCAAAAGAGAATCATTATAACCGAAAAGATAATAAAAACAATGTAAAAAAATATAGGTGGGCGTGGTTTTTTGCGTCCAAACTCGAATGGAATTGTCTGTTGTTTCTGAATGGCATTAGCAAAATTTTTGAAACTATGCCTAGCACATTGGTGGGCTAAAATTTTCTGTATGTTTCCTGGTGGCTTGGAAAAGTTGATTTCAACCCGACCACAGACGGACATCGCTCAATCAACTTCTCTATGTATAACCATCCAGAATATATATACTTTATAGGGTTGGAAATGGAAATTATAAAAATTACACACCGAATGCCAAACTTATATACAATCTTTTCCACCTGTCGTGAAGGGGAAAAAAAAATAAAAATAAAACAATTAAATTAAAATGTTAATGGAAATGGAAATATTAGAACTATTTTTACATTTGTCTTGGCATGGAATAAATGACATTGTGGTCATAATATAGATGACAAAATTTTATGTTGACTTTAGATTTCACCTTATTTATTCCGATGATGTCATTAATCCGACGATGAATTTTTCTATCAGCTCAGTGGCATACCTTTGCCACGAATCAACTGCGAAGGTATCATGTTTAACATTATTTAAAATATTTTCAAAGATAAAACGCTTAAAAAAGAACCCTACAAAAACATCTAGAAGCTACTGACAAACTGAAAAATTTTAAAAACAAAAAAACATTTAACAAATTTAAACATTCCTGTCATTATCCCAGCAGTATTGCACGTGTAATCATGGTGTAAATTGAAATTTTTGCACTCCCGCCTTGTCATCGAGCAAGCATTAGGTTGGTTCTCTACTCTACACAAATTTCTTTTCGTTTTTCTATTTCCTTGTCGCTGCTACCATTATAAAGACATTTTACGACAGTCATTGCAATTGCTAAACTATAAGCGGATATTACTTTGAACGATTCTTATTTATACTTTAGTGAAGAAATCGAAAATAGAAAATAATAAAAATAAAACTGCAATCAACCAAAGAAGGCGAAATTGAAAATAAAAATACTCGAGACAAATGCAGTTAAAACTGTAAGTTTCTTAAATAAATTTAGCCCGCAAAATAAAACAAGATGTGATATTGAAGGTATCACTGGAAAATGGGATGCTGTAGACAACATGAAAGCTTCTCAGCGAGCAACCAGTGTTAAGGAGTCTGTTTGCATTGATGCGTTTTCAGGGATAATGATGCTGTTGCTTTCTGTCTGCTTTACTTTTCTTATTTTTTTTTTCTTTCGAGTGTTTGTATGTGTGCAATTGATTGCAGGAAGTGTCAATATTATCGATAATATTGTTGTTATCCTCCTTAAACTTGATATTGCATTTTTTTTCCTCTAAAATTTTTATTTCTTAGATGTTGACATTGATAATCATGTGATGTAGTGATGAGAGAGCAGTGTTCGGTTGGGTTGTGGAAGGTGTGTACGACATTGTTCTTATGCGGCAGATAACTACGCATTTCAGTTTAAAGTGTATCCTTAGAGTATCTTATGGGGTTTTAATCACTGCAGTTTTGTTACTTAGTCGGAAGTATTTTGTGTTTTACCAGCAAGATTCGTGTCTGGAATTTTCTATAAAAATTTCTTTCTGTTTTGAGATTTATGTTGGTTACTTTAATGGCAAATACAGGGTGTTTAAAAGCAATATTTGAATTCTTTTATTAAAACGAAGTTTTCCATCGCATATTGATAAATGTTGCTATATATAGAAAAGCGTAAGAGAACAAAAATGCAAAATTTTTGCTGTCACAGCCAAGTTTGCTATTATTGTAATTGGTTATTATGTTATTTGATCATTTAATCTTAAACTACTACTCCAAATTCTGCTGCGATGATAAAAATATCATCAAGTTAAACTTAGGAGCAAAGGTTTATCTACGAAAGGTTATCTTAAGTCTTGACTAAGATAGATTGCCGTCATTTCGCCCCAAGTAGAGATTTGGTGTATGTCTTCGCTAGCTGAATTGTGCCTTATGTGGTTTGAATATTGACTGAATGGTTGATAAATCCGATCATTAAATATTTAACACATTTCCCTAGGATTTTGGTGTTTTTATAGAGGTATAGAAATTTAAGTTGGCATTACTTTTCAAAATGGCGACCGATTTAACAGCTGTCAAGTGATTTATTCTCAGTTTGGTTTGGTAATTCGTCATGAATAGACTCACGCCTGAACAACGCTTGCAAATAGTGCAATTTGGGCACAAAACGAGATTACCTTTGTTCCCGATTTTCATAAACGAATTTTGTTTAGAGATGAAGCGTACTTCTGGTTGAATGGCTACGTCAACAAACAAAACTGCCGCATTCGGAGTGAAGGTAATCCTCAAGTATATGTCGAAATACCGTAAAATCCAAAAAAACTGACTGTTTGGTGCGCTTTATGGGCTGGTGGAATTATTAGTACGTACTTTTTCAAAAACGATGGTGACCATAACGTTACAGATCGGTATAGAGCCATGATTACTAACTTTTTCATTCCTGAATTGAATAACCATGATGGCCAGGAGATAAGGTTTCAACAAGATGGCGCAACATGTCACACAGCTCGTGCCACAATAGATTTATTGAAAGACACGTTTGGTGACCGCCTAATTTCACGTCTTGGACCTGTGAATTGCCTCCAAGATCTTGTGATTTAACACCGCTAGACTACTTTCTGTGGGGCTATGTAAAGTCATTGGTCTATGCGGATAAGCCACAAACGCTTGACCATTTGGAAGACAACATTCGCCGTGTTATTGCCGATATACGGCCACAAAGATAACTCATTCTACAAACATACCATGAGTTACTTGACTGTAAGCATGTTAGCTTCCTCATGCAGATGTTGAGAAGCAGTGCTTTTATATTCTTGTTTTTTTTTCTAAAACCTTCTTCAAATCACCATTCTGGCACATGCAGTACCATCGGCCCCTTCAGAAGCAACGAATCGCTTCAATGTAACATATTATATTGATCATATCATATTAATCTGATACAGTAACTTTTTAAGAATTTTTGGACAACACCTTCTGATACCATGACACAAATCCAGTTACTATCGGTGTTTTTCTTACAGTCCACTTTTTCACTTCCAATACCCCAAACTATTTTAACACCATGCATTACTAGGTATTCGATTTTGCTTTCAAAGTAATCCACACCAAATTTTAACTCCTGGGTGAAATTCTAAAATTTTTATAAAATTCTAAAAATGATTGTAAAGCTATATAAAAGACAGACAGGAAATGAGTTACTCATTATTTTAACACAGCACCATCTATTGCGCAATATTTCTTAAAATATACTGCTTTCAAAAATAAAAGATGCCTTAAAGTATGCAATACGTTTAAATCGATAAAAAATCTGCGTACTTTCACTGCTTCTTCTCCACTTTCTTTAGGAACTAAATTTGCGAAAAAAATATTATAAAACGTTATGGGTAATTAGCATAATATTAAATAATTAAAAGTATCCTATATTTGAGTCAGGATATTGAGGTACCTCCTCACAAATTTCTCTTAAAATCCATTTAGTAGTTTTTACGTGATGCGAACACAAAGAAAAGACATACAGGAAATGAGTTACTGTTTTATTATATGTATAGATTAAAATCCTGATAGTTTTTTAAATATTTTCGTTATTTAAGGAATTATTGAGTATTTACTCTTTTTCTGTCTCTTTCATACCTCTCCTTTCTCTCTTTCTCTTTCATACCTCTCCTGACAGAATGACCCTTGTAAGTATCCGGGATTCAATTTGAAAAAAATTAAGATATAGTAAGATCGTCAATTTAACGGCCTCTTTCACTAGGTGCCAGAACAAATACTAGTCTACCTTTTTGAGGTTTCATTTCAGCCTCACTGAGCCTCGCAGGCTTGTAAGTCATGCTGGTAATAATTCTTTGTAGACTTTACTGTTTCCATTCATCTATTAGATGCTTATTGGGCCAGTATTTTTTCCGCCAAATTATTTTTCCAACCCTGTTTTCCATATAATTTCTAGTGTTGTATCTACAATAATCCAGCAAAGAAACACTATCTATTGTTACATTAGAAAAACTACTTGGATGGTGTGAGACTGGTAGCAAGAACAAAGAAAAAACCGACTAAAAGAAAATCCATAATGATGGCAATTTCCTAAAGTACACAGTTTTATTAACATTTGTTTCGAATAGATTTTCACAGCAACACATTGATTTCGTTTTATTACTTTGTTTTGAATCTTCTTTTTTTCCCCCAAAGACTATTGAACCCAGTAGTAAATTTCAGGTGTTTGGTGAGTTACTAAGAAAAGGGGATTTTTAGAACTACAAAATTTCTAAAGCCTCTAAAGTAATAAAGATGGTCAATGAGTCTTAACATTGATTTTTTAAACATAGGATTCTTTAAATCTAGTGATGTCTTGTTCTTTCCTAACTAAGCCTTCCACAAATTTCCGAAACCATAAGGTTTCGCAAGGTCCCAAAATGGGTAAGCATTGCAGAGATGAACTCTCATCAGACTCAAACCTTTTGTTTGACAAGCAATAACTTTGAATTTGAAATATGTAAAAAAATCGCTGAGAGTCAAATCTAGACCATTCAGGTGTACGACAACAGTTCTTAATCCAAATTGCGTATTTTTTATCAAAATTTCTCGTGTATACCCAAGATCCCCGTTTTTTCATGATTTCTTAGATTGATTGTCTCTGATGTGTCCCTGTGAATTTTCATTCGGATATATTTTGTCGTTCATGAGCTTCCGAATTATTTTCAACATAATAAGTTTTTAAACCATTGTGCGCTATTAGACTTCATCTAACTAAACCTGGCGCCCCTACAACAAATACAACAATAGAAGAACAACATGGAATTTTATAGTTGCTTTGTAGTTCGAAATTTCAGAAAACAGAGAAGAAAATTGAGAAGGCGTATATGTGTTTTATTGCTTTCCCACTTCTACACTATAAAATTTCTAAACACATACAATTTTTGGCATGTCGAACTACTAAATCAGCTGGGCGGACGACACTACTTAGTAATATAAATATACCTTGATTTTGTTTCTGAAGTAGAAATGATTAAGAACAGCAGAATTTTTTTACCTCCTAAAAATATTAAAAAGACGAATCTAAATGTCGAAATTTCCAAAAAAAATTATTTATTTAATTTAATTTAAAATGATTCCCGAAACAAGATTTTTACCAGTTTTATATAAAATCGCCAATTTGTAATCATTAAATTTCCAACCGACATCTCCCGCAGTTCGTACGCAGTTGTTGCATCCAACTGAAACAACAGAACGTTTAAAGTTTCTGTTACTGTTTCAAACATAATTGAACGTTCGGAAAAAATCGTTTATTTATTTAAGCATCATTTCATTTTGCACTATAATGATTTCGAAATTACGCTTTTTTCCCCCAGTAACAAAAGTAAACTGTCAAACAAACTCTGTATCGCCTTAAAGTGTGAAATAAGTTGTTAAGAACGGGATAAGGAAAGTAAGAGAAACAATTGACATTATTCTTGCCATTGTAATTACGATAATGGACAGGCCATACATTTATTTAAAGTCAACATGTTGTGAAAAATGTGATTGGAGGATAAAACTGAAGTAATAAAATAAAATAATAGAAATTGAATTGCAAAAGTATATTAGAGATAATTATAGAAGTGAGTAAAAATATATTTTTTTATTATTTATTATTTATACCCTTCACCATATTCATTTCCCACCCTATAAAGTATATATATTCTGGATCCTGATACATAGAAAAGTTGATTATGCGATGTCCGCCTGTCCGTGTTCGGGTAGTAATGTCATTTACCAAGGCACCAGACCATACACAGAATATTTAATCCCACCAATCTGCCAGACACAGTTTCGAAAATTTTGGGATTGCAATTCAGCAAAATCAAATCTTTCCTTTGGAGGCTGCGGCACTTTCTTTTAATTTTTTCCCGTTTTAATAAATTTCTTTTGTTTTTTTTCTTAAATAATTATTAGACAGGTACATCCCAAGGAGTGCATATAGATCTCGGGGGATCAATAAACACCTGCGAGGGCCGAAAGTCCTTTATAGAAAGCAATACATATACATAGATAAACGCACCCTATCTATAATTTAAGATATCTGTTGCACCGCAAAATAAGCGTAGAGGAACCGCATAAGCGATCAGGACCCGTACAGTGTCTAAATTGCCAAGAATATGGGAATACTAGGGCTTACTGCAAATTGCCTCCGGTTTGCGTTGTGTGTGGAGAGCTACATTGTTCCGCCCAATGCGACAAAAAGGGATGACTCGAAAGTAAAAAAATGTAGCAATTGCGGTGGAAACCACACTGCTAACTACAGAGGCTGCCCAGTATTTTCCATGGTAAGGAAAATCACTCAAAAATCAAATACTCCTGCTAAGCACCCACAATATCGAGCAAATTCTCATTATCCTCAGTTAGCCCAACCAACAACACAACAAGTTTCATACGCAGATATGGTAAAAACAAATCATACTTCAGTACATAAAGCGACACCAACAACTAATTCAACTCCAAATTTGCACCCAGAACCTAAAGAACAAACACCATCTGGTAACTATAATCGTCTCGAAGCAAGCATCGAGACATTAGTGCATTCGTTAAACAGTTTTATGAGCTCTATGAGCAGCATAATGCAAGAAATGGTACGCATGCAATCTATGATGGTGCAGGCGGTACTAAACAAACCATGAACTGTTTAAAAATATGTTTCTGGAACGCAAACGGCTTATTCCAACATAAAAATGAACTTGAATACTTCCTCAAGAAACAACAAATTGATGTCATGCTGATTTCCGAGACACACTTAACAACAAATAGCCTTTTTAAAATCAATGGCTATATTTTATATGACACTAAGGACCCCCGTGGAAGAGCATGTGGAGGCTCGGCAGTACTAATTACGGCCCGATTCAAACATTATTTACTGCGTGATTTTTGTGAGAATTACTTTCAAGCAACAAATATCTGTCTTGAAGAATTTCATTACATCTTGACCGGCTCCATACATGGAAACGGCACATAGAAACAAAGTTAACACAAATGAAGTTAAAAGCAGTCCAACTAAACTGGCTTATTGGCAGAAATTCTACTCTAGCTTTAGGTTGCAAACTTTTATTATACAAGTCAATTCTAAAACCAATATGGTGATATGGCATTCAATTATGGGCCACTGCCTCAGCTACCAACGTAGAAAAAATTCAAAGGCGCCAAAACAAGATTCTTCGTATAATTACATCTGCTCCTTGGTATATAAAAAACTCGAAAATCCATAAAGATCTAAACGTGCCAACAGTTAAAGCGGAAATAGCGAAACTTGCCATAAGTTATTTAAAGAAGCTTGAAACTCATCCTAATCCACTGGCCCGTAACATACTAAATGAACCTGGTTACATTCGACTAAGACGGAGGGACACTGCTTCTCTCATCCATACATCAGAGGGATAACCCTCAAATTACAGTAACCGTGAAACATACATTTTTTTTGTCCAGCACTGGTTGGACTTAACATGTATATTTTTATTTTTAGACTTAAGATATGAGTAATTATAGATAGTTCAGTTATATTGAAGATACAATAAATAAAAAATTGGGAAAAAAAAATATACATAGATGTAGCCAATAGAACCACAGTGTGCCCACTGGCAACCAGGAGTAGTCAATAGGCCCATTGAGGGGTAGAAATTTATAAGGATTTTTTTGCTTTCGTCTGGCTATTCTAACGCAATATAGATTGCAGGAAGTTCCTAATTTAAAAAAAATTTAAATTTTTCAATAAAATTTTGTAATAAATTTTAAAAAAATTACAAAAATTTTTGTTAAGAACATAAATATAAAAAAAAAATTAAAAAAAATTTTTTTTTTAATATTTTTGCAAAGAATTTTTTAAAAACTTTTTACAAAAAAGTTTAAATATAAATTTATAAAAATTGCACAAAAAAATTTCCTAGAAACATAAGAGAGTAACACAGAGGGTAGCATTTGAAAGGTGAAGGGTATATAAGATTCGTAAAGGCCGAATATAGTACTTCTACTTATTTATAATTAATATCTTAAAAAATATTACATCATATAACAGTAATTGCGAACTATCGCCAGCTTAGGGTATAACTATTCTATCTATTAACCTTGTAAGCCACCTAAAAACACAATGGTAGCAAAGCTAAAACCGTGAAAAAATTAATCACTGCTATCGATTTTAGAGTTGCAGCCCCCTACGATTAGAAGACAGGATTTGAGTTGTCCCGTATATCTCAGAAATTAGTCTTTTTGTTTTAATACCCTTTTATGGCTTAAGCATTTACCTACAGAGTGGAAGATTGCTTTGCTTGAATAACTAAGATTCCTATGCCAGAAACCATCATTTCGGCTTTAGAAGAAAACATAGTACAAACGAACATAAACACACAGATTAGTTAACGTTGTTAAAGAGGTCTTTGATGAAAGAAAGTACTGCTCTGCTCTTTTCATCGACGTTTCTCAAGTATTTGACGTTTCTTAGGCGGAACTAACACAAAAACTGCTGTTAAAAGTTGTTAAAAAGTTAATTTTAAGCTCTCCTCAGCCAATGGTGGAAATGCTAACTAAGAACCGAATCTACACATCGACCTTTACTAACAGCACACGTTTTTTAAGCATTCTCTCATCACGATATTTACTCAATTCAGAAATATTTTTGAAGAAATGGAGAATAAGGGTGAATGAACAAAAATGTAAACACATAAGGTGTACACATAAGGTGTACACTGATTGACTGGACTCATACTTGTATATATAACCAACTGGTACCTCAACTTTCAAATGTCAAACAAATTGATCGGCGCCTTACTTGGAAGAGATGCATAAAATCAAAGTTAGCACCATTTTTTTATTAAATCGATAAATCGTATAAATCGATCCTCAAACGATTATGGTGTTATGGAATTCAGTAATAGGGTACTTCCATCCAACTTAGAAAAATTTCAAAGACGCCAAAATAGGTTTCTACTTATAATTTTATAATAAACTCGAACTTTTAAAGATATCTAAACGTGCCAACAGTTAAAGCAGAAATAGCGAAACATGCACAAACATATTTTAGAAATCTCGAAACTCATCCAAAGCCGCTAGCCCCTAAAAAATAAATCCACTTGGTTAAATTCAACTAAGAAGAATGGATATTTCTTTTCTTGGCCGTACATCTGAATTCTAAATAAATAGATGCAAACTTCGGTACCGTGAAATAACTCTCAAATGAAATAACTCCCAATGCAATAACTCCCAATGCAATAACTCCCAATGAAATAAGTCCCAACGAAAATGAAATAACTTCCAAATTAAAAAAACGAAATAACTCCCAACAACATAAGATCCAAAAACTTGACCGTTAATTCAAACCAATTATATTTTTACAAAAAAAAAAAACTAAATAACTCCCAAATAAAATAAGTCCCAACAAAAATTAAATAACTCCCAATACAAACTATATTTGCACCCGGGCACTGTTTAACTGTTTTAACCTCTATGGTAGAGCGGTCCATAACTTTGATATCATGCCATATATCATACATATATGACCAAAGGCCAGCTTACAAACAAGGATTTTGTCATCTATGGTATAACCAACACCGGCTTCGCTTACTTAAGTTTTCTGCATAGCAGGCCTTCGGCCGGGCGCAAGGATTTTCTCCTCTGTGGTATTACCAACACCGGCTTCGCCAGGCGCAAGGAATTTCTTCGCTGACTAAAAGTTTTCTCTGTATCCAGAATAATGAAATTTTAGTCAAATGAAATAACTCCCAATCAAACAAAATTAAATAGATCCCAACAGAATTAAGTTAGGAGTTATTTCATTGCGAAATAATTCCGAATGAAAAATTATGAAATAACCTCCAAAAAATGGGGAGTTATTTCATTATGAAATAACTTCCAATTTGTATGGGATTTTTGAATTTTTTGTTAGGAGTTATTTCATTTTTTTTTTTTGTGATTTATTTCATTTGGGAGTTATTTCACGGTACCGCAAACTTCTATTTACCTTTTTTTTATTTTTTTAGCAAACCTTAAATTATGTTACAATATTTCCTAAATTTTGATAGATTTGGAAATTCGAATTAAGTTCGAAAAATTTATAAGGCATTAAATCCTCAAGTAGGTACAGTTTCTTTAAAGTGAGATTAAAGTATTACATTTTTTCGTTAACTTCGTTAGGAGGATTTCGAAAGTTCAAAAAAAATTTTTTAAAAATCCAGAAAAATTGCATTTAAGAATTTTTCTGGTTTTTGATAAATTTCGATTAAAATTTATTTGGAAAATTTTATAAGAAAATTTTATAGAAAACCAATTTGTATATTTTTATATAAATTTACTTAATGAAACTTATGTTTTTTGATGCATTCTTAATGCCCAACTATAATGTGTATAAGCTGGCTTAAACTAATGTCAACAAATTAACTAAAAGTCTGTCAAATGCTTAAGCAACTTATTGTTAGACTTTTTTATTATTAGACTTTTAGGTGGCTACAATGTACTTAATTACATCAATATAGAAACTATTATGACACAGTTGCATATTTTTTTATTAGTACTTTTGCAAATAAATATTTTTTTTTCTTAATAAATTAAATTTGTTAACGAAAAGGTGTTTAATAAACATATTTTATATACCTGATACCATTCATATACAAATTAATAATTATTTTTATTACTTTTAAGGAAATTTCGAAAGAAAAATTCAAAATATTTTGTTGTTTGTGTAATTTTGGCCAAAAGTTGGCAAAAATTTCACAGTGCAACACGAAAAAAATAACCATATACGGACACCACTACGTGATAAAAGACAAAAAAAAAGAATCCTGTCTCCCAGTTTTGCCCAAAGTCCTCCAGGTTTTTTTTATGAGTCCTCAAAGATGTGGGGCCTCGATGTCATTTTTGCAAAAAAATTATCATTTACCCAAGCTCATATTTTGCAAACCGTTTGGAATTTTGATATACTCTCTGAGGCAAAGTTGTAGCTCTTGTCATAAAGAACAGAAATTGTGAACATATAAAATCAAAAAAAGTTCATCTTCAAGGTCAAAATCGCAAAAAATTTTAAAAAATTAATTTTTTTTATCTTTTTTCCCCTGTTCAGGTCCATAGGTAGCAAACCGTTCCAAATTCAAGGAAACAATCAACTACACAAATGAACCTAAGATCTTAGTATACAACTTTCTAGAACATATGAACTTCCTAGGAATGATTCTTATTACCGTTTAGGTAGCGCTTAGGTAGCCGCAAAAGTGAAAATTTTCCGGCTACCTAAGCGCTACCTAGTAAATACCTCTAGTAAATGATAATTTTTTTGCAAAAATGACATCGAGGCCCCACATCTTTGAGGGCCCATAAAAAAACCTGGAGGACTTTGGGCAAAACTGGGAGACAGGGGTCTTTTTTTTGGTCTTTTATGACGTAGTGGTGTCCGTATATAGTTATTTTGCCATGACTTAAAAAATTACACAGTGTGTTTTTTTATGAATGTAGTACTTATGTATGTATGTATAACACAAAGCACAAACAGCTGTTTCCGTACGGAATTTGCGATCGGTTTCATACTTTGCTTAAGAAAATGAAATTTGACGAAACTTTACGAAATGTTTAATTAAGTATATTATAGTCTGCCACATATGATTTATATGTATTGGCACAGTTGCTTAAGTTGGCTTAATCTAGCTCATAAATATTACAGTTGGTCCTTTATTCATATTCAATTTCAATTCTTTTCATATTCAATTCTGTGGATTTCGAAAATCCAAAATATAGTTCAAAAATTTCGAAAATCTTTCAAATTGCATTTACGATTTTATTTTTATTTTATTATGAAGAAATTCATTATTTTGTACACTGTTTGAGATATATGAGAATTGAAAATTAATTTAACAAACGGTTAATTTTTACATAGTTATAGTTCTCCTAATAAAAATTGTTGTATGATGCGTAATTTCGTATAAATTAAAAAAAGTTCGGTTATTGCGTAAAATCTCAAAATTGAATTAAGGATTTAAGTTTATTTTTATTACGGCTAAACTTTATTATTTTGATATTTATTATTTTTTGTTTACTTTACCACATAGTAAAATTATACTATACATATTCCATTATTACCAAACATTTTGCGTGATCTCTCAAAAAAAAAAATTCGAAATTGAATTAAAATTTTTAAATCTTAAAAATGACATTGATGATTTTTCTTTAATTTTTACTGGGGAAACTATAATTATTGTATATATTTTTGAACTTTTTAAAAATCAATTTTTAGAAATTTATTTTGCCTATTTCAAACATATGGGTAATTCCACGTCAAATCAACAAGGCACTCAAAATTACTACTTCAGATTTTATTGAAACTTTTTTTATTTATATTCTTTAACTCGCTGAATCCAAATATGATTTTTAGTTTTTTTAACATAACTTCTGATCCCAATATGGTCCCACTCTGAAATTTTTATGGTGTACTCACTAAGCCACATTAATCTCAAAGATTTTAATAAAACTTTTTTTTAAATATCAGAAAAAAATTTGTTAAAAAATTTCATGTTTCATGATTAATACCAAATTAAAGAGTATGAAATACCCTTTAAAATGAGCTATTACTCAACTATCTAGGACTTATAGAACTGGATTTAGAATATATTTAATCCTCGAGTACATATGGAAGAAAGCGACATTTTTCAATTTTGGTAACTGTGTAGCGGAAAAAGTGTAAGAGACAGAATTTTTTTAAAATCATATTTGGATTCAGAGAGCAAACGAATATAAATAAAAAAAGTTTCAATAAAATCGGAAGTGGTAAATTTTAAAACATTTTTTGTTTGGTTGATTTGACTTGGAATTACCCATATTCGAAAATCAAAATTAGTTTAGAAAAAATTAAAAAGCCAAAGCTTTCGAACACCCTTTAGTATATATTACTGAAATTATTTTTTTTTAGTTAGAACAGAATTTATAATTGCTAAAGAGCCCCTTGGCAGGAAGGCGATGAAGAAATAATCGAAGTACTTTATTGATAGGTCATGGAAACTTTAAATATCATTAAGCCAAGTTCAAAATTGAGGGAAATAATACTTGCAGACTGTGACTAGAAGAGGCTGAGAGGGTGGCACACATTGTGTGTAAATGTCCAGTACTGGCCAGTATAAGACTTAGGACCACGATCAGACACTTGTTAAATATGGATGTCATAGGAGTCTAAGAATTTGATGATACAAAAAGCTGACACTTACCAGTCGTCAGTCCGAAATTACTAAAGTAAAAAGTACCTGATGTAAATTACAACTCGGTTGCCTATAAGCATTGCGGGCGGAAGGGAGACAAAAAGGGATCAACTACGAAAGCGGATTGCTTCGATATTCCCCATTTATTAAAATTGGATCATTTTTAATATAAGAATTATTTGCAAATGCTCATAACAAAGTTCGAAATACTCGATAATCTTAAAACTTGCATTTAGCTTTAAGGCCGGGGCACATAGAATCCGTCATTTGTTATACTTTGACGTATTCAACGGAGATCAAGGTAACGACGGAAGATGTTTTTACACTTTGTTGCCTGTTGAAAACGACGAAGTATAAAACGTATGTCGGATCCTATGTGACCCTGGCCTTTATTTCTATTGTGTATATTTCGCAATAAAAACTAACTTTATTAGTTTTACGACTTTTTATTAGTAAAAATTTGAGAAAGTTTAAAAAGTCATAACATTAAATGATTTTAAAAATTTTCGAAAATTCGAACTTAAGTTCGAAAATTTTATAAATCGTAAAAAAATATATACGAACTTTTTCCTAGTGTAAGTTGCGTTTTTTCATTAAAATTTACATTTTTAAACGGAAATTTATCAGTATAAAAAAGAAAGTATCAAAATCACGAATGTTTCAATATTTTAATTTTGACTTCATCAGCACTAATAGAAGACGCTTTTGCTTATCTAAAACTTTAAGAAAATGTTTTTTAGAAAGAGGTAATATAAGCAATACGGGAAATGAACAGCTTACCCCTTCATTTGTATTAATAGTGAATTTATTATAATAAGCTGGATTAGTATGTAAAATATATAAAAAAAATATCTTGAAATTTTAACTGTTTTCGAAAAATTTCCTGCCTGTCCCACGATGTCGCTCGATGTCGATCGTTTGCACAAATACATTTAAAACAAAAACAAATTCAAAAATGTTGTTGGTGTTTTAAATGTATTTGTGCAAACGATCGACATCGAGCGACATCGTGGTACTGGCAGTTCCTTTAAAAGTAAATATACATAAAAATTACCTAAATAAAAAATGGTATTTAAAATATTCTTATCAGAATTTGAGATAACTCACAGTATAAAAAAACACCTTACCTTTTCTAACTTATAAATAATCTCTTAATCAAAAACTTAGTTAACAACCAATAGATGGTTAATGAATATGAAAATTTGTTACAATTACAGGAAAAACTAACATTTAAACTAACTCGAAAAAATAGCGCAAAATACAAACTTTTTTTAAGCGCAACTGAGAAAACAGACATCCCAATAGATTCCTTTTTTGTTTAACAACAAACTTCTCATAATGTAATTAAAAAGAAAAAAAAAATGATAAATGAATTGAACAAGACTGAAGGTACAAGTAAAGTAGAAACAAAAACAATTCAAACACATTAAAGTGGCTGTTGTAGTATAGTTGTACACGCCTTCTTAATTTATAACATTTGCTACCGCGCTCAGGCTGCCAAGAGACGTGAAATAACAAATCAAACAAAAAAAAAAACTAAAATAAAATAAACGTACAGCAGAAAAATCATAAATTTAAACAGCAATTGCTACAAACCAAATCTTAATTATAAATCTAAAGCAGGAAACACTACAGCAATTACACAAACACACACACACACAACTACAACGTAATGGAGAATCCACAAAAAGTGAAAAACTATATAAAAATATAAAAATGACGTTAGCAAATTAAAAAAACTATATATATAGAAGATTCCTCTAGAAGAATATGATTTAATAGAGTATTTTTTTCAAATGCAAGTTGCTCTAATACCGCATAAATGATTTTTTCCTTTAACATTATTGTTGTACTTTTAGCTGGCCACACAAAGCAAATTTCGAAAAAATAGAGGAAGTACTACAAGATTTTCGCTGACACAGCACCACAGACTACTTTTGCCACTACTGTTTAATGTGAGTGCTTGCCCAAATGTATTGCTTGGGAAAACATTAAAAAGAAGTTGGAGAAATAGAAAAAAAAAAGGAAAGGACAACTTACAAAAATTCTTATTACAGATATTTCAAGGAGTTTTTTCCAAACAGTTTTCGGGGATATCAATAATAATTAGGTATCAAGCCTACTTAAGTAAGATTTGGACGGCTGGTTGGACCACCAGATATATTTTTAATAATTCGTGCAAAAAAAACCGACTTCAAAACAGATATAAGGGCAAAAATTCTAAACTAAAAATTTAAGAAGTAATCTATAAAAATTAGATTTAAACCAAATAAATGATGTGCCAAATTAAGGGGAAAAAAAAGTAAAGACTATGCGAATGTCAAGCCTTTCCCTATTACTGTTCAAAAGTTAAGCTATTTTCACCAGCATCCGTCTGTTATGGGGACACCATTCAAGCCTCTGTGTATAACGGTTTCAAAGACAGGGTCACATAGATCAAATAACATCACCTATCGGGACACTCTTTAATTTACAATTTTAAATTAAAGACCTGTTGCTATAGAGAACTTGGCCACAAAGATTCTTTGTAAATTTCAACTATCTGTCTATAACGGTTCAAAAAATTTGGCCGTATATATCAAATTACATGAACTATTGGGACACCCTTTACATTATAGTTCCAAATATTTATACTTGTTATTATTTCACTGATACCAATTAGCCCTTGTCTCAGTTGTTAGGTCTAGCTTTGTTAAAAGGTACACTTCGTTCATGTGGAGAGGATTTAATGTGGTTTTCATACCTAAAGCTGTAAATAGGCCCAGTTTGGCTACCAAGTCATAAAGGTCCATTAGTTTTACATCTTAACTGCTAAAAATCATGAAAAGATTGTTGGATAGTTACTCATCCTTTTGCATGAGACTCAGTTTGTATATATTAGTGTTTCATCGTCCTTTTAGCAATTGGCGTTTAATCATCCTGTTAGCAAGATTGAGATTAGCAAGTCCATATGTCAAAAAACATAACATCTTGAGGGCTACGCGTCTCCTAACCCCCTGGTTGTGCGTAGTGATACACCGGACTAAATTGCCGTTCCTGCGATTTATCCCAAACCACAGCTACTACCATACTCTCCAAAGGCCGTCACCAATAACTGGGCACAGTGACTCTAGCGTTGACACTTTGGGGCTACCGGTTCCCCTGATACCAGAAGTTCGTTCACTGTTTAGACCTCGAAAGTTTTTAACTTTCAGTTTTAAGCCCTGGGGACTTGTGCCCCCAAATATCCTGGAAGCATTAGCATCAAAACAATCTATCACTTATTAACTCTGTTTAAGCGTTAGATAACTATCACCATCGTATAAGATAGAAGTTAGAACACATGCAGTAGAGGATAAAAGATTGTAAGTGGAAAATATTATATCCCAGGTTTATCTGTTACTTCACATTTCTTTAAAGAGATTTAAACAGCCAAAGAAGTATTTTAAACTGCAGGAAAAACTTAGAACAGTCTTAGGACAGTCTGAATTTTTGAAAGAAAGAATAATCGTTAAAAATACAATAGATTACTTACATACTTATTCCTGAACTCATCTTCCTTTCAGTGCAGAGGTCTGACAACGATTACACCAGAGACTTCGGCCATAGGCTAGGTTTTTTGTACTTTTAGGATCAATACCATATTTCTAAAGGGTGTCTGTCATATTTTCCACCAGGATACTCGTGTTCGTCCTCTTTGCGGAACTCCGTTTGGAACACAAAAGTATAACACTGTCGTCATATGTCAACATTAACAGTTTTGTGTGTTTCATTTTCCATCAGCCATGTACCACTTTTTATTCCTCAATTATATATTTCATTAGTGTAGTACACATATATGGACTTAGGATATCGCCTTGTATAACGCATTGATATGTTTTAAGCTCTTCTGATGTTGCATTACCTGTTACAATTATACAATTCCGACAATTGATTTGTAGAGCTTTTGTTATCATCTGGTAGATCTACTGCATGAACTTGTCAGAGTTGCGAAAAGAGAGTTTCTCAATGTGCCTCGGTTAATGACGTTGATGCTGGTTAAAGGACACAGAAACACAGCTGGAAATGAAGCAGCAGACCAACTAGCAAAAAGCGGGTCTGCTGTAAATTTCTGTGGATCCGAACACTTAGTAACACTGATAATGGAATACTGCCAGCAAAGGTCCTACAATGGCTGAATTCCCTAAACCTGAAAAGGTGGAGACAGTCTCAAATGGTAGCAGGAAGGCCAGTAAGATGCTTTTTTCAGCCATAAGCTGAAAAAAGCGTTAGAGACAGGTCATGAAAACTTCGGTATCATGTAGCCAAGATAAAAATCGAAGATGATATTTGCTGACTATGCCAGATAGACGCTGGGACTTTAGAGCACATTGTGTTGAACGTCTAGCACTGGCTGGCATAAGACTAAGGACCACGGACGGAAACTTGTTTAATGTGGATGACATGGGGAAACGAAGGCTTGGACAGAAGAAGCTTGACAGCAGTGAAACAAGCCGTGCCAAAATTTTCGGCTAAGTAATTATAAATCAGCGACGACGGCTTTTATTGATTGTATTTTTGTTTAAAGATAAGGATTGTATGCACCAATCCTGAAAAAGGAATTTATTTCTTTGTTTAATTATTTAACAGCATAAACTACCCCCGGGGGTTCCAATTATCACTGCAGGAATATGGCAAATGCTTTGACGCGGTCCACTCGGGGAAAATAGGGGCACCAGACGCTAGGGTTCTTAGAACCTAAATCTGGAAGGCCCGACCAGTGCCCAAAGGACTGGTACCACGGGAATCGGTAGCCCCACAGAGAGCCTATCCTCTCTGTGACCGGTTATTGGTGAGGTCCCCTTCGGGGGTGGTTGTGGTTTAAGATCGATTAATGTAGGTATGGTGCAAGGTCGATCAAGTGTGCTGTTGCACTCTCAACAGACGGAGTTTGAATAGTCTCCAAACCCCTAAGCAAGAGGCTATAACATGGATCAAGGCTTGCCTTGGATAGGGCTTGCCATATTATATAAATTGCTACTCATTGTGACTGTATCACACACAAATTGCTATTAGTGGCAGTCGTAAAGTGGGCGCTAGTCTACGCTTACATTTCACTCGGTGCTAAGACCAATGTGAGATTAGGCCAACTAGGCAGGTACTCATGTTAATCTTGTTCCACAATTAACAGCATAAACTGTCCAAATTGTGTGGTCAAGTCGATACAAATCTATACAAAAAGCGGCGGATTTTTTGAGCCGAAACACGTAAATATCCGATGAAAACGACAGCAGCTATAATATTGAAAAAACAAACGGTGGCTTTGAGCTTTGAGTTGTCGGTCGACAGTCTGAAATCACTGAAGTCAAGAGTAAAGGGTGGTTGAAGCACGTAACCGTAAAGGTTGCAGTAAATTACAAGTCGGTTGCTTACAATCATTGAGGACGAAAGGGGGTTGAAAAGGGGTCCCCTAAGGAAGCGGTCTGCTTTGATATTTTGCTTACATTCACATTAATATAATAAATGTGTATCATTTGGTAGATGAAACGGTATTGTGCTTTCATTGGGACGTTAATTTGGCAGTTATGAGAATTAATCTCTCCATCTCTTAAAATATTTCCGTTTCTATCACAATAGCACGTGTAATAAATTAATAATTTTTAAAGATTCTGCACCTAATTCCAAAGCGATAGGCAGCAACCTAAACAATAACTCAAATACAGCTAGTGGATGTAGAAATTGGCATCTTCTAAATAACTTTCCACTCCTTTAACGAACAAACTATCCTACAAAACATCTACCAAGTAACCAACATGTGGCAAAATTGCAACACATAGAAATGAAGTGGAGAAGAAAAAGAAAAAAAAACAAATTGTGACAGCCTCAAGCCTTGGGATATTAAAACCCATAGAAAAAAATTTTTACCAGCTTAAAATTTTTTTTGCCAGCTTTCAAAAGCTACCAACTTTTGCCAACCGGCTGTGAATGGATATGCTACTCGTTCTTTTACTTTTCCTTTTTCTCTTAATTTTTTTTTATATTCTATTGCAAGTAGTTGTAGAAGTAGCAGTAGAAGTAAATTATGACATTTTACTGCAAAGTTTATGTTCATGCAACATCTCGTTATGGTATTAAGTTATTAAAGTTTTTTTCTTTATTTTTCTGTGTTATTGTTAGTGTAAGCAAGCAACTATGGCTACTGATGCTGCTGTTATTCATGCTGCAGATGCTGGTGTTGTAGTTGCAACATTCATGTACCATTTAAATGCTAATTGCTCAATGATAACAGCTTTAAGGAATAAAATTTATTGAAGAAAAAAACGAGAGGGAGAGTGAGAGAGAGAGTAAGAGGTTTTTATAAAAAAGTTTTAGTTTCTAAAGGGAGTTTGTTGGTTCTCAAGGATATATTTGCTAGAGACAGAGTGTTTGTTAGAGGGGAAAGAGGAGTGAGTAATGAAGACTAGGAATTATTATTGTTTGTTATTAACTGTAAATAATCTATGGATTTTCATCTTTTAATCGTAGTACTTTTCTACTTTTAGATTTTAGTTTCATGGTTGTTTTCTTTCCACTTTTCAGTTTTAATGCGACAAACAATCGTTTTTTTGCAGGGAAAATCTTTTGTTTTTAGTTTGACAATTGCATTAAAAGTTTAAGTTTTTGTTTTTTTCTTTCATAAGTTTCTTTAATTTATTATCGAAACGTGTCAAACTATTCAAATTGTTTGATAACGATATAAAGTAGAGCTAGTGTAATTATAATTTGAAGGGAAAAATGAAGCCTGGCAAAGCAATACAGATTTGTAAGGAAACATCGTTATAATTAAAAAAATCGCCAGATATTTTTTTAAGATTATTTATAATGCATAATGGAGGTGCGCATTCGAACGTAGATCCGCCACCACTTTTTACTATAACAAAACTCAAGACTAAAGACGCTAAAAAACTGAAAGGTACCAGGTCCGTATGTAATCGCAGCGAAAATCCTTAAATCGCCAATTAACTACAGTCTTTCCAGAAGTCTGCAAACGACAACTACTGGAGTAAGAGACCCTTGTGCTAGAAACCACAGAAAAACTTCTCGAAATGCTGCTTAAACCCCGAATACAAGTGGAAAATGCTGGTAAATTAAAGAGGAGTATCCACAAGACAACATGGCATTAGACTTGGATGATCTACAAAAAGCCACAAACAGAAAACCATTTTTCAAGACGCATTGTCTTATTGGCGAACCTGGATGTTAGAACAGCACAACGCGAGCCGACTTCATAGAGGCTTTGGAGACACGGTTTGGGGCTCCTGCTTACATTATGAGCCCATCGGGGGGTACAAACTGTCACTGCAGTATTCCAAAAGCTTTGGCGATGTGCTCTCTCAGGGTTCCTGTAGCCTGAATCTGGAAAAACAGGTCTGTTTTATTATGGGTCCTCTTTGAGGACCGACCAGTGTCCAAAAGGCTGGTACCACGGGAATCGGTGCCGCCGCAGAGAAAATGCCCTAATTGTGGCCGGTTGTTGGTGAGGTCCTCTTTGAGGTTTACGTGGTATCTGTGGTTTGGATCAAGTCATGCAATTGGTTGATCAAGTGTGCTGTTGCACTCTCAACAGAGAGAGTGCAGGATGGTCTCCAACCTCTTAACAAGAGGTTAGGACATTGGTCCAGGCTTCTATGTTCTATAAATAGCTACTAATATCGTACGTATTGTGCACTGTGAGATATTGTGCGATGATGGGACAATGGCATTTAAAATTAGTGCTATTATCGCTTCATTGCGGTTATATTGTATAGTGTGCGAAATCTATGACGCTATGGGGGTGCAAATCCACACATTAAAAGTTGACCTGAGGCCAAGAACACTGTCAGATAAGGGCCAACACGGCTCGGTTTTGACGTTAATCTTTATCACGAATACATTGTGAGCATGGTCAGAAGCTGTCGCAGAGATAGTGTACTTATATACAAAAACACTGGGAGAATACACGAAAAGCGAATTACGGCAGCACAGAGCTCAATCCTAGGCCTTGAACTGTGAAACATTAGTTATGATGATATTCTTCATATCGATATGCCAAGAATACGCCTATCTATCGGCTATGCGGACGACTATACGGGCCTCAATAGTGTTCAGGCGTTATACACAAGAATACGTAAAAAAATTTCAGAAGTAATGCGATTATTGTTCCCAGAGCTCATGATAATCAATATTTACTTTGTATGGGCGGTAGCACGTCCACTACTTAAATTAGCCAAATAAAATTCCTTGAAATTATTCGTAATATTATTATTTAATAAAATTTTTTATAAAATTTCTTTTGTTCTTTTCATTCAACAAACTTATTGCAACTTTTAACATTTCAATATTTTCCATTAAACTAAAAACATTTTTAATATAAATAAAATTACATTAAAATATTCTTTTAAAAAGAAATACATTGTAAAATCTCTTTTAACTTTCAACTTTTATCAACTTCTGTCAAAATCTTAAAAATGCTTAAAAACGAGTTAAGAAAACTCAAATAATCTTAAGAATTGTTTATGTGTTTGTGTTGTTAAAAGTATTATCTGTTCCAAAAAAAAAAAAATGAATAAATAAAAATAACATGAATGAGCCTGCTGTGAAAAACTAAACTTTTTATCATGTACCACACCAAAGAAAAGAAAAAAAATATTAAAAAAAACTTGAACACAAAAAAAAACAAGAAAGAGTTGTGATAATATTTGCAAAACTATTTACATTTGAGTGGTTACAACAGCTTCTCTTCCTCGCCCGCTCTCTCTGTAAATAAATATAGAACACAATACACGAACACAAAGCCAAACACAAATCCAAACAACTGGCAAATAAACAAATAATCCTAAAAGCAGGCTACAAATTTTAGCAACCAACCGAGTATCATGTGAATTTATATTGGATTTTTTGGGTTTTTTCGCAGGATATTCGTTCACACAAATCGACAGTTTGGATGCGTTTTTATGCATTCGATATGCACGTTTTCACAAACTTTTATTTACGCGAAATAAGCAAAGTTTTTCTATACGTTTTATTTTCGTTTTTTTTATTTTTTGAATATTTTTGTGAAACTTTTTTTCAAATTTGTGTGTTTTATTTTAACTTTAATTTTTGTTAAGAGGCTTTGGAAAACTTAAATGAAAATCTAACTTTTAAAATTATTTTTTTCATTATAATAAATACAGGGTGGGCCAAAAGAAACCAAGGGCTCTCCAAAAATTTGTCTTAAAAGTGCCATTGTGTCTCGGGCAGTATGGGCAGTGGCTCCGTCCTGCTGAAACCACATACCAGGTCTGTTTTCAAGAGCAGGACGTAAAAAATTTTCTATCATAAACCGATACCGCTCTCCATTTACGGTTACAGCACTTCCATCTTCATTCTCGAAGAAGTAGGGCCCAATGACATTTTCAGATGTGATCCCACACCATACTGTACACCTGATGGGGTGCAATTGGCGTTGATGAATGGCTCTTGGATTTTCAGAACCCCAGAACCTACAGTTCTGCTTATTAACAAAGCCATTCAAATGAAAATGAGCTTCATCACTCAAAATCAAATTTTCAATAATGTCGGCGATATGCTCTTTGCGTTAAAATAATTGATCTCTGGTTTAAATAATACAATTCCAAGTGTTGTCTATATAATCTGACAGAAAAAATAAAAAAAAGTTAATAAACAAAAAAGTTATTAAACTTTTACACCCCTTGGTTTCTTTTGGCCCACCCTGTATATCTGCAAATTGACAACTTTGACTGAATTTATATAAATTTTAGCTTAATCATGAAAATTGTTTAATAAAGAAGACCTCATTCAAATGATTATGTGCCATTTAGCTGACAGTTAATTTTAATTCAATAAAACTTTTATTGCTTACGCACCCATTTAATTATCTGCTAATCAAAGGCAACAACAAAAAAACAAAACTTGACAGCAATCAATGAAATAATAATGAACCTAAAGCAAAAGATGAGGAGAACACAGTGACTGGAAAACTAAATAATTTTAAGTAAAATAACCTTGCAACAAATTAAAAATTAATTAAATATAAATTAATTGTCAGTTTAATTCGACCTTTCAATGGACAAAAATTTTTTTTATGTTATTCGGGGCTCGAGGCCAATCCCTTTTTATTTAGATAAAACCCTTTTTTAGTTTCATGAAATATTATTTATTACTAACTATCCTTGTTGGGCTTCGCTACACCCATCCACAAAAACTACAATACATACTTGGAAGAAAAGGAAGTGGCTAACCTTTAACCTTTAATGTTTGGCAAAAAATATAAGCAGTGCCCGTAGAATGTTGAAATTTTGCTCTGAGCCTTTGGTTAGATCAATTAAAAAAAATATAAAGTTTTATGAAAATTGGCCACGCCCACTACCCACCGCCCGTAGAACCCAAAATTTATTTTTGGCCAAAAGTTTTTGAAATTTAAGAATAAAAAAAAAGTTTCATCAAAATTTGCCACGCCCACTACCCACCGCCCATAGAAGCCAAAATTTTGTTTTTGAAATTTGACACAGAGCCTCCTATAACCTCAATTAAGAATAAAATAAAGTTTCATCAAAATTGGCTACGCCCACCGCCCATATAACCCATGTTATATTTTTTCCCAATACTTTTTGTTTCTTTACCAAAACTAATTATTTTATAAATAAATTTTAATACATGCATTTAAATGCATTATTTATCATCTATCATTTCATCAAGTTCCAGAGCCTGTTAATAATAATAATCTTTATTTCTGGCTTCTTCAGAAAGCATTCCAATAGGAAGTATTGCCGCATCCATGATATCCTTTCCTTGTATCAGTATTTTTTGTACTGTTACTGGGATATGATACCAACTATATTTTTCAACTAAAAGTTTTGCTGTATCTTGAGCAAAATTCTTGAACTTCAAGGAATTAAATTTTTTGCCATAAGTTATTATTTGTAGTATAATGCGAAATCGATTAATTAGTTGCTCCACTACACCAGTCACATCGGCAACAAGTGTGGGGTTAGAAAAGAAACGCCTGGACGTATTTTCACCGGTAGTAGACCCAGTTCCTTGTTGAACTGCATCCACTCGTATTCCCATCTGTTTATTTTCCAGTTTTAGAATTTTGTGTTCATCCTTGAGCGCCGGCCATCTTTCAAAAGGCTTGTTGTAGGCAATATGAAGTATGCACTCCATAAATTTTATGCGAGCATGTAAGGAGGAAACGCCCATTTTGGTGCTTCACCATCAATAGCTTTGCTTGAAATTAATTTATATGAAATTAATTAATTTAATTAATTAAGTTCGTAATTCAGTTCACTATATAACACAGAAAATAAACTCATTTTAATAATACCTTTTTCACTTTGGAGACAAATTTTATGATTTTATAAAAGATTATTAATTATTTAAACTTTTTTTTTTAATAGACAGCATAGAGTCTTACCTTTCATTTTATTATAGCGGAAGCACCGAGCACGACCGAGCAACCTTTTTTTTTTTCTTCCAAGGAAGTTTGTAATCACGGCACTTTATAGAAAAAATTTTATTCTATCATATCTTTTAAACCATATGAGCGAACTTTAAATTTTTTTTAAATACGCAGAAACGGATATATATGAAAAAACTCACTATTTGAGCAATAAAATTATCTTACGTACAAACACTATAGAAGTGCGTAAACAGTTTTCAATATTTTGGACCAAAATATACATTTGAATTTTCTTTGTTATTTAAAAGACAAATGAACGTTTTTTTGGCATACAATTTATGTATTCTTCATACTGAATCAATTTTCTACAAAACTGCATCATTACATTTTTAAGTTTTATGTGTCGAAAAAACTACTTATTGCACAAAAAATCCCAATGTGCGACGCCCACTGTTCGCATCCAATCTATTTTTTGCTAGACTATGCGTAGTAAAACGATAATAACTGTCCCAATCCAGTCTTAGACTATTTACATTAGTCTGAGGGTTACTTGTACGAAGTTTCAATACTCTAAACATTGTAGTTCTCTAGGTACACGATAATAATTTTTCACTTTGTATGGAAGGTACCACGCCTACTATCCCAATCCAGTATGTATTTTACTAGACTGTGAAATGAGTGTTACTTGTGCAAAGTTTCAAGACTCTACCTATTGTCGTTCTCTATGTACACGATAATATGTTTTCACTTTGTATGCGAGATACCACGCCCACTGCCTCAACCCAGCCTGTGTTTTGTTACACTATAACCATTATTCTGAGGGTTACTTGTGCAAAGTTTCAAGACCCTACCAATTGTAATAGTTCTATAGATACACAATAATAATTTTTTACTTTGTATAGGAGGTACTACGCCCACTATTCCAATCTAGCCTGTGTTTTGCTGGCCGGGGGTTACTGGTGCAAAATTTCAAAGATCCACCTATTATGGTTCCCTAGCTTCTTAAAAAGTGGGCGTGGTAAATTTGTTTTTCCGAAAAAACCTAAGTTGGGTTATTATCAAGATTTAAAAAAAATACCAAATCGATGCAGTCGTTCTTAAGTGATGCGATTACTAACGAACGACATTTGATTTTATTTATATAGATTTTGATATTTGGTAAACCTTGAGTGTTTTTCATCAGGAAACACAAAAAAAATAATAAATATATTTCTTTAAAAAAAAAAAACAAAAGTACTTATAAAAAAATACTTTTTTAAAAAAATCTATAAAAAATCTTTTTTATCATTTAAGAAATTACAAAAATACATTAAAGAAATTAAGAAAAGTACTTTTTCGATTTTTTGTTTCAGTTTTTAATTAAGTACATTAAAAATACCCTTATCAAATCTAAAGAGGTAGAAGTTTCATTTTAAATGGTACATTTCTAAAATAATAACTCTTTTTCTGTCTGTCTGTATTTCTTTTGTGTTCACATCACGTAAAAACTACTAGATGGATTTAAATAAAATGCTGCGAGGAGGTACCTTAGCATCCTAGTTCCAATATAGGATACTTTCTTAATCTCATTTTCAAGATAAAGTGGGAAAATGCAGTAAAAGTACGCAATTTCCGGTTTAGAGGTACTGCAATATCTGGTTTAAATGTGGGATATTTTAAACACGTCTTCGCAAGATATGGCGTGTGGTTTTAAAATACAAAATATGAAAAATACTTTAAGGAGGCACCTTTTATTTTTGAAAGTGGAATATTTTAAACAGGTGTGCGCAACAGATGGCGCCGTTTTAAAATAATGACAAATTATGAATTACTTACTGTCAAATAGCCAACTGAATAAAGCTTGTATTTGTTCGTATTTTTACTATAGAGATGAAATGTGAAGTCAAGCTTAAATTCGTTTTATTCTCTCTAAGAAAGAATAACTTAAATTACATATTAGGTGATACATATTAAAGAAAAATTGGGAAAATTTAATTTTTAGACACCAGCAGAGCGGAATGCACATTTTCTAGACAGCTACGTCCGTCAACAGCACTCTTCGTATCTATCTACTTTGGGTAGTGTTTAGTGGTAAGCATCATCTATTTAACCAATCAAACTCAAATAAAGGAATACGAGAAAACTTGTATTCAATTATCAATCGTCAGTTGGTGAAAACGAAGTCTACCACTACCTAAAGCTTCCCTTTTGTTTTTAGTATTTTTACTTTTAATATTTACCACCTCATATTTGTTGTTGCTTTAGCCAACCTTCGGTTAGCAATGAAAGCTACTTTTTGTTTTTATTTGTTTTCTTCCAACATTTCTTTTTAGTTAATATCAATCTAGTATCAAACCTAACTTTGTTGGGTAAACATGATTGGGCGGTGCTTTGCGATGTTTAATATTGAATATTTGAAATTTTTATTAGTCGAACTATTTATTTTACAAAGTAAGGTTTGATACTAGATTAGTATCGATACTAGATTAGTAGCGATACTAGATTAGTATCAAACCTAACTTCCTTTTTAGGAAGCTTTTGTAAAAGAAGTAAACCTTACTAAAATATTATAAAAATACTTTGGAAAGAAAATAACTTGGTAAGAAGTACTTGGTAAAAGCACCTACAATTTTGTAAGTACGTTAAACAATTTTGTAAGTACGTTAAGTACGTTAAAAAAAGTACCTTAAGAAATACTCTTTAAAAAATTACTTTTAAGTGAAAGATTAACTAAGAAAGGATAATCTTCAAATAAATAAATCAGTCAAATGAGAGTTAGTCTCACGCACGTACAGTTCCGTACTATCTTCAATACAATTTAAAAAGCAAAAGATATTAAATTTTTCATGTCTTTTATGGGGTCGCTTTAATATATAATTTTTCAAATGTCTGCTTTTTCTTGAAAATTACGACACTATCGGAACACCCATTAATTTTTAGTAATTGTTATTATAGCGGTCAAGAGAATACAGCCTTTCAAGAGGTTATCTATTATGGTTCAAAAATAATGCTACATACGTTAAAATTACGTCACTATTGGAGCTCCCTTTAGTTCTTAGTTTATTTTTTATACTTATTAATTATTAGCGAACAAAGTTTTGAATACTCTGTGTAATTTTTAAATTACTGCATATTACGGTTCAAACAATAAATCACGTCACTATCGGAACAATAATAGTAATACAACTTCTGCAAAAATTTCAATAGTCTAGCTATAACGGTTCAAAAGTAAGGCCATATACGTACAAATCACGTCACTATCGGAACGCCCTTTAATTTTAAGTTTTGTTTTATATATATGTTAGTAAAAAGACAATATGTAGTTTTAAGTATTGAAGGTAAATTTGTAGTGTCTGCCTATTACGCTTAAAAAATAATGCCACGAAAATTTCTCGGCCTTATCGGAACACCCTCTAATTTGTAGTATTTTTTGTTATAGAGTTATAGTTATACAACTTCTGGGTAAATTTCATGGGGTTACCTATTACGGTTCCAGAGATAGAAGGCACTGTTAAACGGACAGACAGTGTAAGCAATAGGGTTAGGTTTTTCCCTTTGGGTTAGCAACCGTAAAAAAGTACCATTTAAGAGGTAAATAGAAAAAGTCTTTTAAAAAAGAGGACTTGTGTTAACCTTTAAAAAAAATCATCGTATTTAAGGAAGGTACCTTTTTAAAGAAAATCTTTGAAAAAGCACACTTTGAAATAAGTACTTTTTGACACATTTTGAAATAAGTACCTTTTCTTTGACCACTGTTATATTAATAAATTTTCATTAAATAAGTGCAAATACTTCTATGATTTTTTTTTTTCGTTTATTCTACAAAACATACAAAGTAATGAGAGCATCATTTTGATTTAAAAAACACATTGTTCTCTTAATTATACTAATTAAAATTTACTTTTGATTTTTTCCACACTTTTTTTCAAGCCATTAAATTTATTTATCGAGTATCAACAACACATCACCTCATACCAGTTACTTAAATGACCACCCTCACAACTCTTTCTAACAATGTTATGTGTTTGTGTGTACCAGTATGTGCTCCATCATATGTTGCAACACTGTGTAGAAGATGAAATAATTGTTCTTTTTCATCATTCTAGCTGGGAAATGAAGGCGTGGGAAGGGGGAAACGGAAGTTTAACAAAATTTTTGCTACAAATTAATTGTTGTTCATTGGTTCGTTTAAAATGCTGATTCAGTATTCATCATTATTGAAGATTAATATACCGTTACATTGTCTGTGACAGCCATTCAATATACTACGTTGAGTGTTGTACACTGCACACGAGTGCGGTGCGGTGCGGTGTGGTGTATCGTCATCAGCAATATCATCAATTGAGCGCAGGCAACATCTTTATCAACAGCATGACCATCATTTTTACTGGTGGAAAGAGTAACAACAGCATTAGCCAAGCAACCCATAACATTTGATGACCTTTTTGAAAATTGTCATTTAACTCGATACAAAATATCGGTATCATCATCTTTCTCGTCAGCCACTCAAATAAATAGAAGTCACATTTAAAATTATGATTATTTGTTTCAGGTGAAATTTATAAAGGCACTTTTAATTGGATACAACGAGTGAGTTTAGCAAAAAGGACAGAAGGTTATGAGGCGGCTGGTATTTGGAAGGGGAGGGTTAAGAATTTTTACTATGCGAACGTGGTTGAAAATAAAAACTGCTTTCAATTTTATATTAAGAGCGATAAAAAAAATTTTAACTGTTGAAAAATTTCATACGAAAACTATGGAAAAATATCACAGCCATATTTTTTCTATATTAAGAAGAAACTACCGTAGTGATATTTTTTCACAGTGATATTTTTTACTATTAAAAATTATCATATTTATAACTTTTACTATAATAATTATTACAGTGATCATTTTTGCTATAGAAAAATAATATAGCGATAGAAAATCAATACAGCGATATTTTTTTCTTTAGAAAATTATCACAACGATAATTTTTTCTATATAAAATTATTACAGCGATAATTTTTTCTATAAACAATTATAACAGCGATAATTTTTTCTATAAACAATTATAACAGCGATAATTTTTTTATAGAAAATTATCACAGCGATAATTTTTTTATAGAAAATTATCACAGCGATAATTTTTTCTATAGAAAATTATAACAGCGATAAATTTTCTATAGAAAATTATTACAGCGATAATTTTTCTATATAAAGAAAATTATCACAGAGATAATTTTTTCTAAAGAAAATTATACTTTTTTCTATAGAAAATTATCACAGTGATATTTTTTTCTATAAAAAATTTTCACAGTGATATTTTTTTCTATAAAAAATTTTCACAGTGATATTTTTTTCTATAAAAAATTATCACAGTGATATTTTTTCCTATAAAAAATTATTACAGTGATATTTTTTTCTATAAAAAATTATCAAGTGATTTTTTTCTATAGAAAATTATCAAGTGATTTTTTTCTATAGAAAATTATCACAGTTGTTTTTTTTTCTATAGAAAATTATCACAGTGACTTTTTTCTATAGTAAATTATCTCAGTGATTTTTTTCTATAGAAAATTATCGCAGTGATAATTTTTTCTATAGGAAATTATCACAGTGATAATTTTTTCTATAGAAAATTATAATTTTTTCTATAGAAAATTATCACAGTGATAATTTTTTCTATAGAAAAAAATCACTGTGATAATTTTTTCTATAGAAAATAATAACAGCGATAATTTATTATATGGAAAATTATCACAGCTATAATTTTTCTATAAAAAACTATTACAGCGATAATTTTTCTATATAAAGAAAATTATCACAGCGATTATTTTTTCTAAAGAAAATTATCACAGCGATTAATTTTTTCAAGGAAATTATCACAGCAATAATTTTTTCAAAAGAAAATTATTACAGCAATAATATTTTAAAAGTAAATTATCACAACGATAATTTTTTTTCAAGAAAATTATCACAACGATAATTTTTTCTCAAGAAAATTATCACAACGATAATTATTTCTCAAGAAAATTATCACAGTGATAATTTTTTCTATAGAAAATTATCACAACGGGATATCTTTTTCTATAGAAAATTATCACAGGGATAATTTTTTCTATAGAAAATTATCACAGGGATAATTTTTTCTATAGAAAATTATCACAGGGATAATTTTTTCTATAGAAAATTATCACAGGGATAATTTTTTCTATAGAAAATTATCACAGGGATAATTTTTTCTATAGAAAATTATCACAGGGATAATATTTTCTATGGAAAATTATCACAGGGATAATTTTTTCTATAGAAAATTTCAATGTGATAATTTTCTAAAAAAAATTATCACATTGATAATTTTTACTATAGAAAATTATCACAATGATTATTTTTACGACAGAAGATTATAACAGTAATAATTTTTACAATAGAAAATTATGACAGTGATCATTTTTGCGATAGAAAATTATGACAGTGATCATTTTTACGATAGAAAATTGTCACTGTGATAATTTTTACGATAGAAAATTATCGCAGCAATAATTTTTACGATAGCAAATTATCACGATAGAAAATTATAACAGCGATGATTTTTACGAGATAAACTTAACACAGTGATAATATTTACGATAGAAACTTATCTTAGCAATATAATAATAAACTGTAATATTTTTTTATTAAAAAATGCGCATTGTATTTGTTACCACTGTGATTTTTATCACAATATAACATAAGAGGACCTTCCCTTTCCCAATAATTGTCGTGGTGTTTTAAGATAATCATATGCGGAAGTTGCAAAACTTGTTACATCACACAGTTGTATGAATTTGGAAATAAAAGACTCAAAGAAGTTTGTTTTAGAATGCTGATTATTTAAAAAAATTTTAACAAGAGAAAAAAAAGAATAAATGACTTGTTAGTTTAAATTACAAAAAGGAAAATTTTCTGTTTTACATTTTTCCGAAATATCCACACCAGGAAACATAGAAGAAGTGTAAAAATTTGTCTTTTATTTTCGAATGAGCTGAAGTCTATAAAATGCAAAGTTACCACAACTAAGAGTTGTAAAACGACTATGATGATGATGACGATGATGTTGGAATAATGAAGAGACAAAACTTTTCTGAAGGCTTGTAATTTTTTTGGTTGCGTCTTGTTTTTTAATTTTGTCTTTTTTGAAAACAAAAGGCGACAGCTTGGTGGTTTATGAAGAAAAGAAAACGACACGACAAAATAGACAGCCAACAAAAGTTATTTTAAAAGTTAGTCTTATTATAACAATATGTTTTATTTTTAAATTTTTTTTTTTGGTTTGTTCTAACAAATTAAATGTAGAAAAAAATGTAAAACTTTAAACATAAAAAGGATTTAAAAATTGTATTTATAAAAGTATTACAAAGATATCCTTACACATGATTTCTTTTTCGCTGCGAAGAACAATCATTTAATTTGCTCAAATTACAAAAGCAACAGACTATGGGGTCAATAAAATTCATCAGAGAAATTTCGTCCTTTTAACAATGCGAAAAGTTTATCAAAGCTTAGCTAAAGCAATTTTTTCTCAAACCTACTTACTGCCCTTAACGATAACAATATATATATTGTGTTGCGTTTGCATGTGTGGTTACAAACTAGACTCAAAGGGTGGGTGGGCATCTAGGAATTTGTTTGACTATATCTAGCCTTTTGTTGTTATAAAAAATTACCACAGTTAACGTTATAAATGTTTACAATGGCTGAATTGATTGGCCAATTATATTGGGTGATTATGTCGTTATGTTACGCTTTTTTTGTGTTCTACGTACTATGCTTCGTTAATTTTTCACAATTAAATACATGCGTTATTTTTTGGGGGGAGAAATCATTCATAAGTCTTATTTTGTATTTGTTTAAAAATAAATATTAATAATTGTGAAGCAACAAAGCCTCATACTAAACAGTAAAAGTACCATTTTCAACTCTGATAATTTTTCTTTTAAAAAACAATTACTACAGTGATAGCTTTTTGAATGAATAATTATAACAGTGATAATTTTCCTTTGGAAAAAATAATTATCACCGTGAAAATTTTTCATCAGAATCATTATCAGTGATAATTTTTCTTAACCATAATTACTAAAATAATATTTTTTCTCAAGAATGCTTATCACATTGATAATTTTACGAAAGAATAACTTTTAAAAATGATAATTTTTTTAAAAATAATTGTCAAAATGATAATTTTTCTAAAGAATAATTTTTAAAAATGATAATTTTTCTAAAGAATAATTTTTAAAAATGATAATTTTTCTAAAGAATAATTATCACAGTGATAGTTTTTCTAAATTATAATTATAAAAATTATAATTTTTCTAACGAATAATTATCGTAGTGATGAATTTTCTAACGAATAATTATCACAGTGATAATTTTTCCAAAGAATAATTATCACAGTGATAATTTTTCCATAGAATAATTATCACAGTGATAATTTCTCCAAAGAACAATTATCACAGTTATAATTTTTCCAAAGAATAATTATTACAGTGATAATTTTTCCAAAGAATAATTAACGCAGTGATAATTTTTCAAAAGAATAATTAACACAGTGATAATTTTTCAAAAGAATAATTAACGCAGTGATAATTTTTCAAAAGAATAATTATCACAGTGATAATTTTTCCAAAGAATAATTATCACAGTGATAATTTTTCTAAAGAATAATTTACACATTAATAATTTTACCAAAGAATAATTTACACAGTGATAATTTTACCAAAGAATAATTATCACAATGTTAATTTTTCTAAAAACTAATTGTCACACTTATACTTTTTTCTAAACAATAATTATCATAGTGAACATTTTTCGAAAGAATAATAATCACCTTAATAATTACTCTAAAGAATAATTATCAGATAATTTTTCTAAATATTAACTTATAGAATGATATTTTTTATCACAGCAATAATTTCTCTAAATAATAATTACCAAAATAAAATTTTTTCTAAAGAATAATTATCACAGTGATACTTTTTTTTAAGAATAATTATGACTGATAATTTATGTAAATTATCACATTGATAATATTTCTAACGAGTAATTATCACAGTGATAATTTTTCTAAAAAATAATTATCACTGTGATAATTATTCTTTAGAATAATTAATTAAAGAAAAGTTATCACAGTGATAATTTTTCTAAAGAATAGTTATCACAGTGATAATTTTTCTAAAGAATAGCTATCACAGTGATAATTTTTCTAAAGAATAGTTATCACAGTGATAATTTTTCTAAAGAATAGTTATCACAGTGATAATTTTTTTAAAGAATAGTTATCACAGTGATAATTTTTCTAAATAATAATTATCACAGTGATAATTTTTCTAAAGAATAATTTACACAGTGATAATTTTACCAAAGAATAATTATCACAATGTTAGTTTTTCTAAAAACTTACTATACTTTTTACTATACTTTTTTCTAAACAATAACTTTCATAGTGAACATTTTTCGAAAAAATAATAATCACCTTAATAATTACTCTAAGGAATAATTATCAGTGATAATTTTTCTAAATAATAACTTATAAAGTAATATTTTTTTATCACAGCAATAACTTTTCTAACTAATAATTACCAAAGTAAAATTTTTTCTAAAGAATAATTATCACAGTGATACTTTTTTTAAAGAATAATTATGACTGATACTTTATGTAAATTATCACATTGATAATATTTCTAACGAGTAATTATCACAGTGATAATTTTTCTAAAGAATAGTTATCACAGTGATAATTTTTCTAAAGAATAGTTATCACAGTGATAATTTTTCTAAAGAATAGTTATCACAGTGATAATTTTTCTAAAGAATAGTTATCACAGTGATAATTCTTCTAAAGAATAGTTATCACAGTGATAATTTTTCTAAAGAATAGTTATCACAGTGATAATTTTTCTAAAGAATAGTTATCACAGTGATAATTTTTCTAAAGAATAGTTATCACAGTGATAATTTTTCTAAAGAATAATTATCACAGTGATAACTTTTCTAATGAATAATTATCTCAGTGATAAATTTCCAAAGAATAATTATCACAGTTATAATTTTTCCAAAGAATAATTATCACAGTTTTAATTTTTCCAAAGAATAATTATCACAGTAATAAATTTTCTAAAGAATAATTATCACAATGATATTTTTTCTACAGAATAATTGTAACAGTGATATTTTTTCTAAAGAATAATTATCACAGTGATAATTTTTCCAAAGAATAATTATTACAGTGATAATTTTTCCAAAGATTAATTATCACATTGATAATTTTTCCAAAGAATAATTATCACAGTGATAATTTTTCTAAAGAATAATTATCAGAGTGATAATTTTTATAAATAATAATATTACTGCACAATAATAATCGGGGTGATAATCTTTCTAAAAAAAAAATTATCACAGTAGTAATTTTTCTAACAAAATCATCGGTATGACAAATTTTCTCCAAATTTAATATATAGGATTAAGCACATATGACGACAGCAGGATACCGACTACAACCTCTCAAAATTAATATACATACACACGTTTATATGAAGACGATTACATTAACGACATCATAGCTACATGGATACACGACCACCGTTGTGGGTGTAGCTAACTTAAGCTAATTTCTATTTTTGTTTTCGACAATTTTATTTTATTCAACAGAAGAACAAAATTTAAAATACAAATTAATTTACAATCAAAAGATTTTGTGCAAATATATTTATTTGTTTTGTTATGATAAAAGTATTTTTTGAAAAAGTAATTTTTTTATAAGTTAAATATGTTTTTCTACAATATTTTCATAGTTTTGAAGTATGTAGCGTCGTCTTCAACATAATTCAGTAGCTGACTACACGGTGACGATTATAGCAGACGGCATTTGTAGTCGTGTAGCGGTGTAGCCGCTGTTGTCCATTTGTTTAATGCTTTTCAAATTCACTTTTAAGGGATTATTACTGTGATATAAGCCTTACTTCGTAAAATTTCGCAAAGATTTAAGGAAACTTACCTAAAATAGTTTAAACAAAAAAAATGTTAAAGCTTTACTGTGTTACTTTGGTGAAAAAATAAAAGTAACAACTATAAGGAAGTTTACATTTTCGAATAAAGTTCAAAAGTAGAAAATCGTGTGATTACAATTGCACGTAGAAATGCAATACGTTGGTATATATGTATGTGTGTATTAAAGAGTATGTGTATGTTCATAAAAAAAAATAAAGAACTACATGTTCCGGTAGTAACAAAATACAACAGCCAAATGATAATGTTGTGCTTCGTCATCAGCAGCAGCAGCATTATTAACAATTGTCTCATCTGCATGCAATCGAAGTGTCTATGTTTACGTTACGTTACTTTTACATTTTACGGCAAAACAATAGCACGTATTTTTTTTATTAACTTTACCAACAGTGGGATCGACAAAGAAAATTATATCACAAGACTATTTATCTCAAAAAAAAACAGACTTATAAATTTTCAAAAATTTTCCAAATAAATATCATTATAGTGATAACTTATTTAAATAAAATTAAATGCAGTGATAATTTTTCTAAAAAGAATTTATGGCAGTGATAATTTTTCTGCATTAAATTTATCACATTAATGATTTTCTAGATAAAATTCATAACATTGATGATTTTTTTGGATAAAATTCATCACATTGATGAGTTTTCTAGATAAAATTCATCACAGTGGGGATTTTTTAGTTAAAAATCATCACAATGATAATTTTTCTAGATTAAGTTCATCAGTTAGAATTTTTCTAGATTAAAATCATCAGTTATTATTTTTCCAGTTAATTCATGACTGTAACGATTTTTGAGATAAAATGTGATATTTTATTAAGTCATGATTTTATCGATAAAATTATAATTTTTCAACTTCAAATTTATCTCTGTAAGAATTTTCCAGATAAAATTAGTAGCAGTAATAATTTTTTTAGTTAAAATTTATAACAGTGATAATTTTCCTAGATAACAATTATCAAGCTGATAATTCTTCTCTATAAAAATTATATCACAGTTATAATTTTTCTAGATAAATTCCTCACAGTGATAATTTTTCTCGACGAAATTCATCACAGTGGTAATTCTTCTAGATAAAACTCATTACAGTGATGCGTTTTCTAGATAACTATCATTACATAGATGATAATTAAAACAAAATCACACTGATGATTTTTATTATCACAGTAATCATTTTTCTAGGTAAAAAGTGATAATTTTTCTAGATAAAATTCGTCATAGTGATAATTTTCGAGATAAAATTCATCACAGTATTAATTTTTCTAGATAAAATTCATTACAGCGATGATTTTTCTAGATAAACATCATTACATCGATGATAATTAGAAGAAAATGTATTTATTACAGTGATAATTTTTCTAGATAAAATGCATCACAGTTATAATTTTCGAGGTAAAATTCAGCGCAGTGATAATTTTCGAGGTAAAATTTATCAGTATTAATTTTTCTAGATAAAATTCATCACAGTAATAATTGTTTAGATAGATTTTATTACAGTAATGATTTTTTTTTTTGGTAAAAATATATCACAGTAATGATTTTTAAATAAAATTCAACACAGTATTGACTTTTTTAAGTAAAATTCATTCTAATAATTAGTTTTCTAAATAAAACTTATAATATTGATGATGTTTTTATATAAAATTTATAAAATTTAAATGTTTTTATATAAAATTTAAATTTATAAAAATTTTACCTTGATGATAATTAGAAGAAAATCACGGTGTGATTTATTTATTTATTACAGTGATAATTTTCCTAGATAAAATTCATCACAGTGATAATTTTTTAGATAAATTTCATTACAGTGATGATTTTTTTTTTTGGAAAAAATTTATCACAGTAATGATTTTCTTAAATATAATTCAACACACTTTTTGTAAGTATAATTCATTCTAATAATTAGTTTTCTAATTAAAATTTTTAATATTGATGATCTTTTTATATAAAATTTATCACAGTGATAATTTTTATAGCCGAAATTATCAGGGTGATAAAATCATTACGGCGATAATTTTTCTGAATAAAATAAATCTCATCACAGTGATATTTTTCGAGATAAAATTCATCAGTGGTAATTTTTTTTAGATAAAACTCATTACAGTGATGAGTTTTCTAGATAAACATAATTACCTTGATGATAATTAAAAGAAAATCACTGTGTGATTTATTTATTTATTACAGTGATAATTTTCCTCGATAAAATTCATCACAGTGATAATTTTTTAGATAAAATTCATCACAGTGATAATTTTTTAAATAAATTTCATTACAGTGATGATTTTTATTTTGGAAAAAATGTATCACAGTAATGATTTTTTTAAATAACATTCAACACAGTCATGGCTTTTTTAGGTATAATTAATTCTAATAATTAGTTTTCTAAATAAAATTTATAATATTGATGATATTTTTATATAAAATTTATTACAGTGATAATTTTTCTAGCCGAAATTCATCAGGATGATAAAATCATCACGGCGATATGTTTTCTGGATAAAATGTATCCCAGTGATAAGTTTTTTAATTAAGTCTATCAGAATTATAAAACTTTAAATGAAATTCCTCACAGTGAGAAGTATTTTAATAAAGTCCATCACAGTGATAATTTTTCTAAATCAATAACTGTGAAAAATTTTCATAAAAATTTTATCAGAGTGATCATTTTTCTTGGAAGTAAAAAACTTGCTTGAGAAGATCTATTACAGTAATAATATTCTTAAAAGACTGTCACATAGTCGTTGGTCTCAGAAAGTTTATCACCGCGATCATATATGATATGACTAATATACATATGTGAAAAAAATATCATAATTACACTTTTCTTTCTTTACCACCGTACTGTTTTGTTTTGGACATTTACAATGACAGTGTTTTTGCTGAGAGTTTGTAGGACATGCATGCATAAATACAAATTAGAGCATTGGTGCTGCAAATAGGGGTGAGTTCTGGGATAATTTGAAGGTATTTAGTCTAACGCTTTGAAATATATTCAAAATGTTGGTTTAAGATTCAATTTTCAGACACTTCAAGCATTAACATAAATACTCGTTGGACAACTACAAGTAGTTTTGCTATAAATTTTTTAAGAATTTTGTTACTTTTATAACCAGAAAATGCACTTAGAGCTTACATTTTGTGTACGCTTGCATGCGTAAATGTATTTTCTAAAATTACAGCAAATTTCGGCCGTTTAATTCCTGGCACCTTGTTTTAGTGTTTTTATATCACAATTGTATTTTTGTGTGACAATTGTATTTAATGCATGTCATGCTTTGGTACATTTATATACGTGTCACAGCCATGTTGCCAAATGTCTTAATGCACGACAGTATATTTATTATGAAGCCTATAGTTTGGGTTTGGTGTTTTGATATGCTTTTTTGAGAAAACAATATTATACGTTTTTTTTCTCCGGCCAAACACTTTTTCAGCCGTACTGCTTGTGTGACATCATTTGAACCCTGGTCCTAATTTTTTTCTCTTTCAATCTTATACATACTTTGAACTAAGTTTTGGTATTTTTTTCAGTTATTTTTTTCCTTTTTTGTTTACATTTTTTTCTCTAGACCTCATTTTTTGCTTGCCTTAAAATTCTATAGGCTTTATGGCTTTTGAATTTATTTAATTTTTGTGGTTTTTTTTAGCAAATTTCTTCTTCACGTATTTTATGGTTTCTTTTTTACCAAATAAAGTTGCCATTTTTCAATATTACATACTTGGAAATTCATTACAATGATTAATTTTTTTAAGAAAAATTTCTTCTGTGTCAAAATATTTGACATTTTATTTAAATATTTTTAATTTTTTTAATATTTTAAATATTCTTCTAAAAAAATATATCACTGTTTTAATTATTCTTTAAAAAATTTATCACTGTGATAAATATTCGTTAGAAAAAATATTACTGTGAAAATTATTCTTGAGATAAATTATTACTGTGACAATTAGTCTTTAGAAAAATCATTACTGTAATAATTATTCTTTAGAAAAATTCTCACTGTGATAATTATGTGACAATTATTCTTTACAAAAATTATCTGTGATATTTATTCTATGGCAAAATTATCAATGTTATAATTATTCTTTGGAAAAATTATCACTGTGATAATTACTCTTTTGAAAAATTATCACTGTGATAATTATTCTTTAGAAAAATTATCACTGAGATAATTATTCTTTAGATAAATTATTACTGTGATAATTATTCTTCAGATAAATTATCAGTGTGATAATTATTCTTTAGATAAATTATCAGTGTGATAATTAGTCTTGGGAAAAATCATTACTGTGACAATTATTCTTTACAAAAATTATCTGTGATAATTATTCTATGAACAAATTATCACTGTGATAATTACTCTTTAGAAAAATCATCACTGTGATAATTTAGAAAAATTATCACTGAGATAATTATTCTTTAGATAAATTATTACTGTGATAATTATTATTCAGATAAATTATCAGTGTGATAATTATTCCTTAGATAAATTATCAGTGTGATAATTAGTCTTGAGAAAAATCATTACTGTGACAATTATTCTCTACAAAAATTATCTGTGATAATTATTCTATGAAAAATTTATCACTGTGATAATTACTCTTTAGAAAAATTATCACTGTGATAATTACTCTTTAGAAAAATTATCACTGTGATAATAACTCTTTAGAAAAATTATCACTGTGATAATTACTCTTTAGAAAAATTATCACTGCAATAATTATTCTTCAGAAAAATTATCACTGTGATAATTATTATTTAGAAAAATTATTACTGTGATAATTATTCTTTACAAAAATTATCTGCGTTAATTATTCTATGGAAAAATTATCAATGTGATAATTATTTTTTAGAAAAATTATTACTGTGATACTTATTCTTTAGAAAAATTATCACTGATAATTATTTTTTAGAAAAATTATCACTAATAATTATTTTTTAGAAAAAATTTTACTGTGATAATTATTCTTCGAAAAATGATCACTGTAATAATTATTATTTAGAACAAATAATCACTGTAATAATTGTTCTTTATAAAAAATAACCACTGTGATAAATTTTTTTTAGAAAAAAATTGTGATAATTGTTCTTTATTGATTATTTATAAACATTAGTTTGATATTTGCTTTCTGTGATAAACATTATTGACTAAGAAGTTAATAATGCAACCAATTTTCTTTAGGTTAATTACCACTGTGATCAATTTTCTGCAAAAAAAAATTTAAATAAATACCTAATTACAATTTATATTGTAAAAAATTATTAGAGTTTTATATTCTTTGAAAAACGCCTGGCAACTCTTTTCTTATTTTTACTGAAACCTATTGCTGAATTCACATTTTGCAAGTTGTTGCAGTCAGGTAGATATTCGCATATTTACACTTAATGCTACGTGTTTCGTTGGCGATAAGCAAATAGAATAGATTTGTCAAGTTTTAAATCTGGTTGTCTGTACGTTTGTTTTTACTGTAATGTCCCCTTCTACATTTGTGTCTCTATGTTTGTGTTTTTTTTGCTTTGTTTTTGTCGCAATCCACATATGAGGGGAGATTCTAAATTCATTTTTGCAACAAGATTCATTTATTTAGTCTTGTTGTGTTTAAAAATTAAGGTCTGTTTTTCTGTCTGTCTTTAGATTTTTTTTAATGCTTAAAAATTACATACTCGTGTATAAACCGAATTAAAGAATTTCTGCACTAGAAATTAAGTCTGCCGTATTTGAAAGTGAAGTTGTTATAAAATGAGTAAGAAAAGAATTTAGGTCTTGTCAATTTAAGTTATTTTAATGATGTCATGAAAAATTGTTTTAAATGGCAACAACAATTGCATGATTTAAAGAAAAAAAGCTGAAAGTTATATTTTTATCAAAGTAATTTAGAAATGGATTAAACAATTTCTTTAGTATAATCAAGGTAGATTTATCTTACTAGGTAGTGTCCTCCGCCCAGCCAGGGCTGCCACGTACACGTCTTCTCGATTTTCCTGTTTTTTGAACTACAAAGCAACATGTCATGTTGTTCTTGTATTGTTGGAGAGATGCAACTACCTTGTAAGTTAAATCTACATTGCAGCGTTGTCAACTCAGTGCTAAAAGTACTATACTCTATACAAAAAAATAGTATACAATATTTTTTTATATGAATTTTGACTTTTATCAAGACAAATTTTTGTCAGGTATAGGTACTAGGTGAAATAAAATTAATAAATATATTTTAAAAAATTAAAACAACTACTTTTAGTCCTTTTTTTCGAAAAATACGCGCTTTTTTAAATTTCAGCACTTTTTAAAATTTTAAAGTTGACAACGCTGCCTTTAAAGGTCGAAAATCTATTCTTGAAAAAAGGACTTCAAAACAGATTTATGGGCATCAATTCTAAACTAAGAATTTAAAAGGAAGTAGTCTGTCTGTAAGAACTAGTACCCAAATCAAATAATATATTCAAATGTCTATCCATAATGGTTCAAGAGATAAAGTCATATACGACAAATGACGTCAAATATGAGAACACCCTTTTTTACACCTTAACTTACTGATACAGTAATAAAAAGTGACGCATCCAAAGACAGGGCCATAGGTCAAATAATATCTCCAATTGGGACACCCATTAATGTACAATTTTAAATTAAACACTTATTTTTAAAGGACAGATTCTTTGTAAATTTCAAATGTCTGCCTCTAACGGTTCTAAAGTTTGACCATATGCATCAATTTACATCAACTATTGAGACACTCTTCAATTTATAATTTTAAATATTTATACATGTTATCATACCGGAAATAGTAGTGAAGATTCTGTCTAATTTTCAAGTGTTTGTCTATAACGATTCAAAAGATAGGGGTAGATAGGTCAAATTACATCAATTATGGGGACACCCTTTAGTTTCCAAAATTAAATTTTATACTTAATGTTATAGCGGACTAAATTTCAACTGTCTCTCTGTTACGGTTCAAACGTTTTGCCATATACATCAAATTACATAAACTATTGGGACACCCTTTAATTTATAATTATAAATATTTATACTTGTTATTATAACGGCTATTCTGTACAATTTTCAAGTGCTTGTCTACAATGGTTCAAAAGATAGAGCCATATAGGTCAATTGACGTCACATATGGGACGCCCTATAATTTTTAAGTTTATTTTCGTATTACTTTCTGTTATTAGCAGCTATTGTTTTACGCAGTTTAATTTTAAAATAGTGCACTTTACGGTTCATAACAAAGAGAACCCAAGAGGTGAAACGGCGTATAAACAGGACGGCAAAAAATACTAATTCAACCCGTCTCTTTCACACGTTGATTAGTTTTCATTTGTGTTATTTCGTAAAAATTGGTTTTCTTTTGTGCTATTTTCTTATTAATTATTTTTTTATTAGTGTTAATGTGCGTAACTTTCATTAAATATATTTCTCAAGCTTATTTCACAACACCAAAGAGTTTTGATTGTTTGTTTTAATTATACTTTATTGTTTAATTAATATTTTAATGGACAAATTAACTTTTAAAGTACAAAGTTTTAAACAAGGAACATGCTTTAAAGGAAAATTTTCAAAATTTTTAGTTTTTGTTTTGTTTATTTTTCCGATGTTCGTATAAATTTGTTACTATATTTGTCTCTTTCTTAACAAGCTTAGGAAAGTCTGATTATAGCAATTTTCATCAATCACTATTTACATCTCTGTGTACTTTGTGGTTCATAATACACGTAAAAAATAAGTATGTTTTATGGGGACACCCTTTAATTTTTAAAATTTCTGAACTTCTTTAAAAATGAGACCAATCTGTAAGCACATCCATTCCTATAAAGCAAAAAAATTTAAAATCGGTTTAAAAACGATTGCGTCATGCGGGCACAAACATAAAAAAGCAACATTCAGAAGAATTGATAACCTGGTTCCTTTTTGAAGTCGGTTAAAAACACATTAAATCTAAGTTTAATGTAAGTAAAATATCGCCAAATACAACAAAGTTACATCTAGTTACATTCGCTACATTTTAACTTGAACTAATATATGGAATTTATTATTTATTGGCTCAACCAAACGGTCGAGCTCTAACAAAAAATTTATTTTAGACTCATTAGAGTGCTCCTCTCCACGGAAATCTTTAGTAAAAGGCGAAAGATTTATTCGACAACTGAAGAGAAGCCAGAGTAATTTTCAACGATAAAACCTTAATGTCTTGTACACAAAAATAAACAAAGCCAATGAGAATTATTATCTAAAAACAAACAACACACTAACACTTCACTAAATGATTTCATTAAATAATTTAAAAATACAGAAAACGATCATAATATGCAAGCAAAACGAATACGATACTAAAAGAGAATTGAGGGAAAAACAACAACAACAAGAATAAAGCAAGCAAATACAAATGTAGCAAACAGGTAATAAATGTTTAGTGTACAGGGTTGGGATTTTTAAAACGCTTTTGATCTGTATGGAATAATACCATAAGTACATACCATTATTAAAATAGTAGAAATCGTTAAATTATTACAAACAAAATAGTAATTTTTAAATCACTTTAGGATTTCAAGAATAAGAAAAGGACTAAATACATATATAATTTTAAGCAATTTAAAGACTTTATTTATTTAAAAAATAATATTTTTAAACTTTATAATAAATATTCTAGGAGAAAAAAACAAACGTCAAGAAAACAAAGTTACTTCGAAATTTACAAGGTAGATTTATCTTATTGGTAGTGCTGATTTAGTAGATCGAAATGTCAAATATTTTTGCTTTAATTTTCAATTTCAGTTGTTTTGGCAAAAATATTTTTAATGGTTACTTTTAAATACTCGTATATTTGTTTGCTAAAAAATATATCAGATCATTATTTATCAATCACTATTTATTATTCAATACTAAAATTTATGCATAATTCATTCCTTGTATTCAATTCAAACACGCATCTTATTCTTAGAATAGTATCCAAAGAAATTGACCATCTATATCACGGATATAAAGAAGTTGTATGAATTTTTCTATTTTTTAACATTTTTATACCCTTCACCACAGGTGGAAAGGGTATATATAAGTTTTTCATTCCGTGTGTAATTTCTACAATATTTGTTTCTGACCCCATAAAGTATATACATATATATATTCTTGATACTTATACATACAGAAGATGATTAAGCGATGTCTGTTGGTCCATCTGTCCTTGTTGACGTTGAAAGGTCGTTTGCCAAGGCACCAAAACAGATACAAAAAAATTAAGCACACCAAAATGTCAGGCATAGTTTCGAATATTTTGGGATTGCAATTCTGCAACATCAGATCATTCCTTTGGAGGCTGCGGGCCAAAAACCACGCCCACCCATATTATTTTTACGTTTTTTTCTAATTTTTTCCGGCTTTAATGATTCTCATTTAATTTATTTTGTTCAAATAAATACCGCGACAGGTAGATCGCAAGGAGTGGAAAGAGATCTCAGGGGATCAATAAGCCCCTGCGAGGATCGATTTTTGTTTGTTTTTAGGTTGGTGGAGATTTCTTCTTTAATTTGTATTAAATTCATTTATAGAAAGCAATACACAGAGAGGTATCCAATGAACCTACAGGTTCCTAAATTTAAATAAAAATTGCATTAACATTTAAAAAAATTTTACAAAACATTTTTACAAACAACATTTCGAAAAAATTCTTTTTTTTCGAATAAAATTTTATAAAACATTTTAAAAAAATATTTTAGTAAAAAATTTTTCAAAAATTTGTTGAAATATTTATAAAAAAAAATGAGTATAACATTACATTTTTGTAATAGCAAGCATATACATATGTTTATACAGTAACATATTTTTTTAAATGCCTTTCATTCTTAAATAGATGACATCTCTGTGTTAAAACCTTGCAAGATGCATTAAAGAAATAGACAACATAAGGATACCGACTACAAACTGTCAAAAATAAAATACACACGTTTATTTTGAAGCCCGCGAGGCAACGTGGCTACACGACCACCGTTATGCCTGTAGTCAACTTCGGTTAATTTCTATTTTTGTATTCGACAATTTTATTTTATTCAACCAAAGAAAATGACACAAAATTATAAATTACAAATCATATACAAACAAAAAGTTTGGAGAAAATATTTATTATTTTTTGAAAAAGTTATTTAATTTTATAAAAGCAAAATATGTATTTCTACAACAATGTCAGAGTTTACGACGTAGCTGTCGCATTCAATATCATTAGGTAGCTGACAACATGGCGCTTAGCTGCATAGACGCTGTCTTCTATTTCTTTAAAGCATGAATAATGAGTTTTTTCTCATACGACTTATTTTAATTTATGTAAAAAGTTAACAATATGGATAATGCTGTACTTGACTGTATAAATAAAATCACCGTGGTGAAGGGTATAGAAGATTCGGTACAGCAGAATATAGCGCTCTTACTTGTTTATATTAAAAATCATTTAAAAATTTTAATATTTTTACCAATTAATTTTTAAACTAAGAAAATAGTCGGTCATAGGCCGGAAACTTTCATATAATTCAATAAAATTAAATAACAAAAGCATTGCAATCTCCATCTCTGAGCCTTTTATTATCAAAGAACTGGTTTTAGAGCGAATGTTTACAATTTAAAATTGGTTGCCAGATTTAATAAATTACAATTTAACGATTTATAGTGGTTTTAATGACCTTCAGCCAAACATTTTGTTTAATTATTTTTAATAAAAAATAAATATAGCATTGTCTTCAAAAAATGACTGGGAAATAATTTTAATTAATTAAAGAATCTATACATTAGTGTCCCTTATATGGGTAAAAATTTTTTTGTATATCGATATGCATACCTCCTATTTATTTTTAAAGTATCCATGCTTAAATACGAAATTTCATCTTTTTACGTCAACGGCAACCCGTGCCGAGAGCACCCGTGTTTTTAACACTTTTCGTTATAAAGCTAAATCAATTGAAAAATTAAAATTTTTATGAAATATTTATTAAAAGAAGATAAAATTACAGATCAAGCAGGATATTTTATTTTGAGGTCTTTTTTGCAGTCAGATTTCTATGCTTCTGAACGCAGCGTAGAAAAAACTTCTTTTGCTCTTCCTTTGCAGAGTTCGAACCATGAAAATCTTGTATAAGTTTTACAGCTCTTTCTGTCGTATCATTAACTACCATTAAAGAAAGCGCTTTCCATTTGCCTCTGAATAGGCGACATCTTTATTCCATGTAGAAACGCGTCCCGGAGGAAATTCATATCAATTTTTATCGAGAAAATAAATTCCTGCTCTTGAAAGACACAACATCACTTAATAATTTTCCTGCAACAGTATTAGTTTATTGACAAGGTAGTACTATTTATTGTATTCCTACTAACTATACAAATAATAAGACATATCTTCTTCAGATGGAATGTATCTCTTCCCAGAATCATACAAACTCTCTTCTCTCTTTTCTTAGGAAATGCACTACAATGGTTTGTTCATTCACTTCATCATCAAAGATTGATAAAACGTCAATTCCTTGTGACAAGTACCAAACATGTTGACTAAACTTGCCCAGGACTGCTTTGGAGACCAATTTAAAACAATTTCATATTCCTTAAGCCTCTTTAAAAACCACAAATCTTGAAATCGTGCTTTCACCGCCTGACTAAATCCAAGCCATTGTTTTACATATGAAACTGCAATGAATAAACAAACGTCTTGAAGTGCTCGCTTATCCTTGGCGATAATTTTGAACTGGGATTGCAACAAACATATCTTTAAAGAGTAGATAGCTCTAGCCATCCACCTTGCTGGATGCATCGGTCTAATTTTAATTTTTTTCACTCATCCTCCTAAGGAAATAATAGATAATTCAATCAGTTCCCGATAATCGTCACGTACAATCGTTTTTTGCAGTTCTTGATTATAAATATCAAAAAATATGTTTCAATGGCAGCAAGATTAATAGTTTTCCAATTGCCCCTAAACTTTTTGAACAGTGGGATATCAGGGTTACTTGTGACTTGTTGGATTTTTGTTTCGGGCACACATTTTAAAACCAGTTCGTAAACGTGATTGCGGCAAGCAAAAAGTAGTAATTACCTACCTAGTTTTTGTTCCAAAAGTACACATGCTCCTTTCAATCGCCCTGTGTTAGACGCAGCAGTGTCACAGCACATTATTTGTACTTTGTTATCGAGGTTCCAGTCATAAAGTGCGTTCAACATAGCTTTAGCTTGATTCTGGCCGAAAGAGCTCTCCAGTGTGGGTACAGCCAGAGGTTATTACTTTTCTCCAATTGAAATTAGAATTGACAGGCGTTCTTCTTTAGCACTTTTCACGTCAAGTAGAGGTGATAATTTCCCATCCCAGTCAACGGTCCGCACTTCAGGCATATTATTCTGAAAATCTGATTTTATAGATTCCGCTCTATCTTTTTGACTCTTTAATTAAATTTTAATCTGAAACAATTAACAATTAATAGGTGAAAATATTTTTTTCTGTGTACATCAGCCCTTGAAAGAATTAAAATGTTTAAAAAGTTAATTATAATAAATTTTTCGTATAGTATTTTTCTATAAAAGTTGTTTAAATTGATTATAATTGAAACTGCAAAATTCTTCATTGCATCCTGCTACAGTAGATAAACCAAAAATTCTCTATTAATCTTTATATAATAATGAACTTAAGCCTGAATAATTATTAATTAATTTATAAAATAGTTCAAATAAATTTAAGAATTATATATTTATGTTAAATAGTTTCTGGCAACGTTGTACTCAATTGTTATTGTTTGGGTTGATAACGAATAATTTTATTTGTATTGTTTGCGTCATCACTTGCAGGGATGGAAAATAATATTTAGAATATGATGTACAGCTAAAGCTTTAAAATTATAATTTTTTTTTACCTCAAACTTTGAGGAAGTACTGTTTAAAATATTGTTTTTCATCTAATTTACAAAATGTGTTAATTTTCATTTCTGATGAGTTAACTGTTTCATCAGTCTATAAAGTTTATGATTTAAAAATAAAAATTTTCAAAGCATAAACTCTTGACTAACTAACTGGTAAATAATAAATTTTTTGGAGTTTAACTGATGCTAAACAAAGTCAGTTAGTCATTAGATAACCTAGAACTGTGATTTTGGTCTCAGTATTTTAATTAATTAAGCTAATTAAACGCACGAACACTGTATGTACGAAAGTAACATTAAAATTAGACTTGGGTAGTTCACGAACGAACTAGTTCAATTGAACTATTCTATCAATTGAACTTAATGAACTAATTCAAATTTTTATGTCTACCTAGTTCAATTTTTGAACTATGACTTTGTGTTTGAACTATTAAAGGTATTTGAACTACTAAAATATAGGTATGTACGTTAATGATGTTTACTCTTTTTGACAACAATGTAGAACTGCCATACAATTTAATAACCATTTTAAGAATTTATTATTTTTGAAAATTATTAATAATAAAATTATAATAAGGTTATAAAAAGTGGTTCAGAGCACAAATCATAATTCAAAAGGAAAAAACCGATTGAACTAACAGATTGAACTAGTTCACTCTTTTACTTTGAACTAAAATGAGCGATCTCTAAAATGAACTAAAATGCACAAGTCTAATTAACATTACTGTTTATGACAGAACGTTGCCTTCTTATTTAAGTGTGTTATTGAAGCGTTATAGCTTGGAGCTAAGCAGCGTTACTCTTAGCTCTATAATTTATGTTTGTCTGCAAGTATGTATATATGTAAAAATGTAATTAATTTTACAATGATTATTGTTTGCAAACTTATTCATCGGAATTATAATAAAATTTGTTACTATTCAGTAATATACAGAGTACTTCGCTGCGACTTAAACTATTAGAAGAATAAAACAATTTAGAGAAAATAAAAAATTGAAATTTAGGACATGTATCAAATGCATTGTTTTAACCGGAAGTAATGTAAGTGAAATCATGAAAAATTGTTGGCAGTATGTACATATATGTAAATAATTTTTTTATTTTTGAAGGTTCCAAAAATAATTCTGAGCTAAGAAAGCAGCTTTTAAATACCTTTTAGATATATTGGACCAGAACTGCTTGTTAGATAGAAAGTCGTCAGCGATTCCGTCGGTTGTGAAGCTTGTAGCATGTCTACGCTTTTTTACAGAAGGATGGTAACAAAAAGCCGTTGGGCGGAAAATGGATGATGCTTTAGCGCAATGTATGTACTTTTGATGAGGTATACAAAGAACGAATCCGACGTGGATTCGTTGGCCGAATATAGAAGAAAAAAAATTATTGCCAGATATTTTTCACTGGAGCTTGCTACTTGAACTATTAAAAGTTCATAAACAATAAATAAAAAGCTGCTCTGCTGCCTGCAATTACCAATTAAACAAATATGCCTTTCCTAATAATTATGATAATAGTTCACTCCTTAAGTCGTAAGTATAAAAACAAGTAAACAATAAAGGTTACCATCTCTGATCCCTACATTAGCAGACCACTAACGTTCAACTAAATAAATACTTAAATATGTACATATGTATGTATGCAAGTAGCGACATTTATACTATATTTTTGTTTTTATAAAAGCAATTGGTAAATGTTGTTTGTGTAATTTAATACGCGGTTGAGTATGAATTATCAAGCAAACAAACAACCTAACATATGAATATTATTTTGTTAGGGGGTGACTAAAAATAAATGTTTTTTATAAAATTTTAGCTACCTACTTTTCCATCTTTCGGTTTACTACAAACGATGATGAAGATTATTTTATTTGTTTCATTCCTTAAAATTCCCATTTAGTTTATATAATATTTTGTTGAAATGAGCTAGTTTAACATCGATTTAGTTATCGCTTCTCGGCCTTATGGCTAAGATCAAAGTGTAGTATCTGTTCTTATCAGCTTAACATCTGATAGATCCTCCATCGGAGGACAACAAATGTTAAACTGATTTTTGTAATCAGACGGAATGTTTAGGGGCTTGCTCCACTTCTGTCACGGGTTGGCCCGGTATTGCAGTACCGCCGGGATTTCGGCCCAAATATATAAATCAATTTCAAATTTATAAAATATCATAGCAGATAAAAATGACGGTTTAAGCTGGTTAGGGGTTTCAAAATATTTTCTTGAGGCAAAACTTATGAGAAGCTTCAGAAATGAAGCTTCAAAGTTCGGTTTTAAGGTTAGCTTTTTAATGAACCGCTAAAAAACTACTTATGCTCAACGTTGGTTATAATTTTGTATGCAGGGTTGTCAGATATGGCGATTTCTCGCCAAACGTGGCGATTTTCTATCTTATTTGGCGACTTTATGGGCATTTTTAAAATATTTGGCGATATTGTTGGCGATTTTTCATTGACTTTTGGTCAACATTAGAAACTGAATAAATGAATATGAAAATGGATAACAAATTAATTGAAGTTGTTTTTTTACATTTAAATATGATTTTACTTCTGAATACCGGAAACTTTCGGAACATAAATTTATTTAAAGTTCACAATATTTCATATTTTCAAATGTTTTTCATATCCAAAGATGAAACTCTATTTAAAGTTTACAAACATCTTTCGATTTTAAAATGTTTTTAAAATTTTTTATCACAAACAAAATTTTTCATTAATTCTAACATACTTTTGGATACTTATCAACCATAAGAGAAAACATTAACTTTTATTTTAGAAGGATTATAAAATATATCTAAAAGATATCTAATTATGTACAGCTACATTAGTTTTGTATTTGATGTGGTGGTAATTCCAATGAATTTTTCATACTTATGTTTTACATACAAGAGAAGTTTTGAAGTAAGGATTAAGTTCGTTTTATTCTCTCTAAGTTGAAAGAATATTTTTTTTACAGATTAGGTTATTAATTTTAAAGAAAAATTATATTTTTTAATTTATAATATGCTGGTAATTACTATATAGAATGATCGATTTTAATAATGAATTCCACCAAAACTCGACTGCGAAACATATGCTATAAATTGAAATAGGCACACATGAGGCACACATCTGTTGATCTTTTGAAATGTTGAATAAATTTTATTCCTATAAAACATATTCTAAAACAAATCCCTTAAGGATGGGTATGTTCAGATCAGGGATGGTAAATTAAATTTTTGTATCAACCAACCAGATTTTTACATCTTTTATTCGAGATATTGGAAAATTATATTCATCTGTGCGCATGGACACGGCATCAATACCGATAACTTGGTTAACGGATCAAAATAGAAGATGTTTAAGAAATCCCAATCCAAACATGCAAATGTTAAACTAACTTTACAACCGTAGTTCTGAAGTCGTCTGAGATTCTAATGAAATTAATTGAAGGATATTGGTGCTCTGATTATTGGTTATTGCATTGGGACTGTATAACAGAAGTTGTCGTAGTGATGTGTTTGATGAGAATACGTTTTATCTGTCAAGGTTGCCCGGTATATCGCCCTTTCATACCCTCTCTAAACTAGCGACAGAAGAACTCGGTAATTTAAATATTTTCTACAATTGTAATTGTGGTTATAGTAAGATAGCGAGATTTGTGGGAGAAAAATATTTATCAAGGTTTTACTCGCTATTTTCGGTAAGCTCATCTTTATTTTGATTTCTTTCATTTTATATCTTAACGATTCAAATCTATGTTTCCTATTTTTGTCCCAGGTAATAAAAAAAACCGTTATGCTGAAATTTTTCGCTTAAAAGCTGAGTATTTTTGTAATAACAAATGAGAAGGATAAAAATAAAGTTTTTTTTTAAGTTCCAAAAATTAAAATAACAACAATAGATATTTAAAGGTATAGCCAGCTAAACTTTTATATTCTACCAAATTAGTCATTGGCGTACCATTGTACTTTTAAAGTTTAAAATGTACCAAAAAAGTACAATTGTACCAACTTTACCAAAACTTGTTATTATAATAACCACTATTTTTAAATGGTTTAAGTAAAAATGTCACTTTTCTCGTGTTCACTAATCATTTTAAATAAAAAACAAAATTTTTATAAATTTAGGCGACTTTTTTTCTATTTCTGGCAAATTTTAGCTATTTCAATTAAATTTATTTTTTTTTTTGATTTGTTAAAAATATTTTTAAAATAAAGAATATTGTATATATTAGGGGAAAATTTTAACTAAAAACAGTCTTGGCGATTTTGGCGATTTTTCACATCGATTTTGGCGAAATAGGTGAAAATAAATCTGATAACCCTAACTTAGGGGTTTCAAAATATTTTCTTGAGGCAAAACTTATGAGAAGCTTCAGAAATGAAGCTTCAAAGTTCGGTTTTAAGGTTAGCTTTTTAATTGAACCGCTAAAAAACTAATAATGCTCAACGTTGGTTATAATTTTGTATGAGCTAATATTTAGTTATAACCAAATCCCGAAAATCTTTCTGTTTAGGAGTTATTATATTATTATTTTTTACAGTTTTTAACGACATAATTGCAAGGAACCTAGTCGTAGACCTGGTCATAAGTGTTTAAACTGTTGCCAATCACTATTGGGATTTGTGGCACAATAGTTTCAAACTTGGTTTAAAGAACACATCAGTGGTGCATTGATACACGTCAAGCTTATTTGGCAAAATTTAATATAAAATTTGTTCAAGAATTTTTTACTTAACTTTTTCTTGCAATAATACACAATTTTATTATCATATTGGGGAACTACAAACATATCGCACTTGATCAACAAGAGGGTATTAACTCAAAATTTTTAAATTTTCACTTTTTTCAAGAAATCAACTAACAATCAATATCTATCTACTGCAAAAATTTCAACGTATTCTATTTACTCTTTCATCTCGAAACCCAAATGAGACCATTTTCGTGGTAGTGTCTTGAGTGCCTTTATATCAACAAAAATGTATTATTTTGATTTGGCAATAATTGCAAAACATTAAAAGAAAAACAGTGTAAATATATTTTCAAATGGAATTTGCTTACTATAATTAATATGTTCGGATTTTTAAATTATCTTAAAATGTAATCAAAAACAGTTTTTTAACTCTACTGAAAATTTTTAGTTAATACCCTCTTGTTGATCAAGTGCGATATGTCTGTCTAGAATTAACAAAATTATAACATTTTTATTTTTTATTATATGTCTACATAAACAAGAGGAAATTAAGTTTAAAGGCCTTTTTGCTAAAGTACAGCATTTGATCATTTTGACATCGCCTCAATCAGTTTCCGGCGATATTCGGTCGATATATGTACGTATGTATTTTTCCATTCCCTCTTGTGAGAAACTGTAAGGCCTTTTGTATGTCTTGTGCTTATGAAATGAGGAAAGTTTTTAGGCAAAATGAAGATGTGGGGTAAAGTTTTAGGCAATTTAAGTATTATTAGATTCTACCACTGTTGCCAAGAGCACTTTAAACCAGTGCACATAGGGGTATTGTTGCAATCTAGTCGGGCATTAATGAAACCTCACAGAAAAATATCTTATGGTCATAGGCTCCAATCCAACCTCCGATACCTCCATGTGATTTTTTTTTAAATTTTTTTTTTTTGCTAATTTCCAAAAAATATTAATTTTTGAGCTTTAAATTACGTCATTTTTGTAATTTATTACTTTATAGTATTTAATTTATCTTCGTCAGCTTCCTTATTTTGCTTTGAAAGTAATCCGCTGTAAGACTCTTATTTTTATAGTGCTTTAGATATGGTTTATGTAATTACTTTATATAAACCTACCCATCCCTGGGTAATTACTTAGAAACATAGGCTTTATATAAAATTCTAAAATTTATATAAAATTCCAAAATTATTGTAGAGTAGTGTTAATAGTGTTTTAAATTACTACCTGACAAAAATTTAAGTTGCTGCCAAGTTTGCAGTATATACCATTGAATCGGTAATATAGGGTACTTTAACTACTTGTTCTCTCTTTTTTTTTTTGATAATGAGATATTTTTACGGGGAAAAAATATATCCTATATTTGGACCACGATACTAAGGTACCTCTCCACAAAGTTTTATTATAATTCATCCAGTACTTTTTAGGTGATGCGGACACAAACAGACAGAAAATCACTGTTTTATTATATGTATAGATAATAATTTATTTATATTAGTAAAATATGATAATATAATAAAATAATAATTACTTTATTTACAGCAATATAGAAATCAAAAACATTTTATGATCGACAAAAAGGCTTCTTTACAAGTATACCTATCCAAGATGAACAAATACAGAAAAAGGTGAAATTTGAAAAAAATTGCAAAAAATGGCGCAAAAGCGCACACCGCTTTTTCATCAGTCTAAAAGTAGAGATCGCAAATTTTATAGTAATATAAAACATTTTTATTATCGCAATGGCCCTCACTCTTAAAAACCTTTTCACTTTTTTTTTTGTCGAAAAAAAAAGTGAACAAATAAATATTTTTTTAATTTCGAACAAAATTTTTTATCATAAAAATTTAAAATAAAATTGTTATAAAAATTAATATAAGTAGCTGTTAAAAATCTTTACTCGTTTACCCACAAAAAAATATATATTGCAAACCTCTAAAAATCGTAAAAAGGCAATAAAAACGTATGCGATTTACTAAACTTTCCTGATTTTTACAATGTAACAAAACTATAAATCAAAAAAAATCACTATACGATGCAGAATGTTGTTGTCTGTAGAGATGCTTTTACATTTCTTAAAAATTAATTGTTGGCTAGATTGGCAAAATACCCCTTTGTGCAGCGGCTGGTACTAAAAGCAATGCTAGCAAATCTGGTTGAACCGTGACATAAAGCTGGGTTTCTAGGTATTACAAATTTCAGTTGTTTAAAATTTTTTGAACCAGTTTCGAAACAAATTTAAATAGTAAAAATGCTTTGGAATATACATAAGGGTATACATATACATATAAGTTTGTCATTCCGAGTATAATATGTGTCCGCCTGTCCGTCAGTCCTTCTGTGTTCGGGTTGAAATCAACTTTGCCATGGCACCAGAAGAGATAAAGAAATTTTAAGCCCTCAAATCTGCCAGGCATAGTTTCAAAACGTTCGCTAATGTAATTTAGCGACAACAGACCATTACATTCGAGGCTGTGGGCAAAAAACCACGCCCATCTATATTTTTTCACGGTTTTATTTTTTTTCGCTGTTGTAATGATTTTCTTTTGCTTTTTTTGGTAAATAAATCTCAAACCGCGACCAGTAGCAACAAATCTCGGGGGATCAATAACCTATGCGAGGGTCGATTTTTTTTATTTGTTTATAGATTGCAGGCAGGTCCTAACTTTTACAAAATATTTTTGATAAAATTTTACAAAAATATTTCATTTTTTCTAAAAATTTTATCGACTTATTTTTGTTAAAATTTTCAACAAAATTTTTAGAAAAAAATTTCAACAAATTTTTGGGAAAAAAATTTAACAAAATTTTTACAAAAAATTTTCGTTAAAATTTTTATGAAATATTAAAAAAAAAAATCTATAAATTTTACAAAAAAAATTTCGATATAATTTTTACAAAAAATTTTCGACAAAATTGGAGTAAGAGCAAACAATATTCGATTAAATTATGGTGAAGGGTATAAAAGATTCGACATAGCCGAATATAGCACTTGTTTTTTTTTTTATTTCTCCTTGAGAGACATATCTTACAATGTATTAAATATAGAATTCCCATATTTTTTAACCCAAACGCAAAACAGTTAACCTAATGAAACAGGAATTAAACCAACACAAACTTTGTTAATTTTTGCAAGAAGCTGTTGAAAAGTTTCAAAATCATATGATGAAGGGTTCCTGATTTCTAAAAAAATATACATTGTGAAAAGAGAAGATTGCAGGGTTTTAAGGGTTCATATGGCCCAGACTAGACACTGCATACACAAAAATACTTCTAGGTTTGGGGAGAAAAGTTTTTCAGGTTTTTATTGTGTCATTGATCGGCTATACCTAAGGCCAGTTTATGCGAAATCAAACTCTGCATTTTTACAAAATGTACGAGGATGAAGAAGAATAAGAAATATGCATACTATGTATGTCAAATGTCAAAGATACAAAGGCAAAGGGTTCGTTATATATGTATTTAACTTAACGTCTTGGGACTATTAGCACTTTTAGCAAAGTTACAATGATAATTTAATAATTCGATGTCAAGAGATTATCAGCTCTTTCTTGCTTTTGACAACGTTGAAAAAAGTGACAGACGTATCAGCTGATTCGAAACGGCTCAAAAATTAATGATTAATTCTGAGAATTTTCTATCGCTTAGCATTTTCTATATAATAAACTAACAACCCAATAAATTAAAAAAGGATACATTTTTTTTATAATTTATTGGAAGTTATTAAAAATTGCAAGATTTACTAGGAGTTATAGCAGGAACTACAATTTAAAAGCAGCATTTTTAAATGTAGTTTTATATCAAATCTTTCTTAATTTGGTATCAAACCTAGATGTTTACAGGCTTACTTTTGTCAAAATACATAAATAAAGAGTGGTCAGTCTTGTTCGTGTAATTTAATACACGATTACTTAACCAATGAGTGAGTGTGAAAAAATAAGCATTTTATTACCTTACCTTTATTATTGTTAGTGTATGGCTAGTTAAGGGGTAGTTAGCACATTAAATAAGCAGTAGGTAGAATTAATGTTTTTTTTGCTACCTAAATTTTTGTTAGTAATAAATATTTTTAAAATTCTCATTTAGTTGATTTTATAAACTGTTGAAGTAAGTTAGTTTAACATCGTTTTAGTTATCGCTTCTCGGCCTTATGGCTAAGATCAAAGTGTAGTATCTGTTCTTATCAGCTTAACATCTGATAGATCCTCCATCGGAGGACAACAAATGTTAAACTGATTTTTGGAATCAGACGGAATGTTTAGGGGCTTGCTCCACTTCTGTCACGGGTTGGCCCGGTATTGCAGTACCGCCGGGATTTCGGCCCAAATATAAAAATCAATTTCAGTTTAAAAACCATGTGACATCCCTTTTAGAAGTTGGGACTTTAACTCTCAGTTGACGGTGATAAAGAATTACGATCACCTCACCAGTCCACACTGGGCTGGATCGTCAAATTTTTGGCATAAAGTCTAAAAATAGAGTTACAGAAATGAAACTTGGTACATTTGATATTTATAGTATGCGTAGCGTCTGTGCAAATTTTGCATAAATATTGTCTTGTACAAAATTTAAGGGCGTCTTGAGATCAGGAATACATACCTATTTAACACCAGACCCAAGCTGGTCAAAATCGGGCCATTTTTTGACCTGTAATTCCTAAATTACGAAAAATTTCAGTTGAAATTTCGAATACCAATGTGTTTTTATTTGAGAAAGTAATATTATTAAATTGCAAAAGTTTAATTGAAGTGATATATAATATAGTTATCATGTAATGGACTTAAAAAGACCTGAATCCTTAAATATATATGCGTTAAAATAAAAAAAAATAGTCATCCTCTACGTCTAATTCTAATGAATAATTGATTACACTTTCGCATTCGGAATCAGTTTCAGAATCAGAATCGCTCTCTTTATTCTCAGGTTCATTTTTATTTTCAATTTCAAAATTTGGTGCTTCTAAAAGTTCAATAACATATTTGGGCAACACCTTTTTTTAAGTTGAGCTGACCTTTTCTTGAGCGAAATGCTCGAAAGAATAGGATCTGAAGAGTCTATTGATCTGTGAAACACATCGAGCATATTATTAATCCGCGAATTCGGACGAGCATGCGGTCTCCTGTCTTGTTTATAAAATTTGCTGCGGGCTTCTGATGCGTTTTCGCCAAGGCAACCTATTGGCATTACTGATGATGATATTATTTGAGGTCCATGAATCAAGATTTTATGTAAAGTAGGCGACATCGGATACCACGGGTATTTGAGCACATATAAACGAAATGTTTTCTCACAGAATTGTTTGAACTTAATAGCATTGATTGGAAATTCACATGAAATGGCGATTAAAATAGTATGAAGCCTTTCTATTATAGATAAGTCGAATTCTAAAATTGATGCAAAAATAGCTTTGTATTTGAAAAAGCCTTTCTCTCAGTGTTACCATTGTTTGTGTTTTCGCTTCCATTTTGCTTTGGCTTATCCGCATGTAATCCCATTTCCTTCCACAATTTCTTTTGTATATTTAGTTTTCTTACCTTCATTTTTGATTTTTCTGTTTCATCCCTTACTTGCCATTTTTTTAATTCTATTCGGTATGATATTTTAAGAAGTAATTCAAAGATTCTTATCCATCCATGCAATGGACTCATTCCATATTGAAGGCTTCCAGGTTTTGGTTTGAATATCGATGAGCTCGTATCAATATTTTTTATAAATTGTTTGGGGCCAGCCCCACAGATAGGACATAACTGACAAGATTTTTTGCCAGTTAAAATGTTTAAGACTTTGCCATCTATTAGAGTCATATGAAGATCATATGATACGACAACCTTTCTCTCATTCAAAATTTCTTCAACAAACGGCATCAAGTTTTTTATTTGCGTGTCCAAATTTTCTTTTTCTATATATAATTCTTCAACACAAATGCTGTATCCTTTTCATTTGATTTCCTAGCTGAAACTATTGCTGCATGCATAAGAAGGCTTGTGTCGTTTTCTTGGGTATCTGCCAGTTCGGTTGCTAACTTTCTTTTAAGGCGTGGTCCTGCTCCTCATATGTTAGAGGTGGACGTCCCATTTTATTATGATCGGGTGACACATCCTTTTTGCTGTCAAAAATAATCGTCATGTTTAACGAAAGCCAATTAGAGTGTTTTACCTTAAAGTTGGAGACAGTTCTATTACATTTAGGTAAGTTTTTCTGGATGAAGCGAGAAAAATTGCTGACTTTTTTCTTTACAGAACCTTTTGTGTCTATGCTCATAGTTTTAGAGTTAAGCTGTTCAAAAATCCAGTTTGAAATTGCCACTTCATTTCGATTGTTGTCTAGCCACACATTGAACAGGGTAGCATGACTGAACTCAAATCCACAAATTTATGGAAAACGGGCAAAATTGGGCAAAAACTGTTAATAACACGTTATAATGTACACTTTCAAGTATATTTTAGCATAATTAAATTTTGGCCAAAATTGGGCGAAAGTTAGTTTTTACTCCACAAAAAACAATTCACAAAAACATTTAACAAATAAAAAGCAATTGCTATTAGTTTTTAATAATATACATACATTTATCTTTATTTTCCATATTTTTCATTTTTTTTTTTTTTGTTTACCGGCAGTCGCTTTCGGTTATTATAAAGCTGAGCTAACTTTTTCTGCTTTTTTGTGAAAACCAACAGCTGACGTATAGATTGGACTTTGTACCCTTTGTAAAAGTTCAGGGTTACCAACAAATAACTTTTATTTACTGAAATGTTGTACCTAGGGTATGCACTTTAAGAAAATATAGTTAAAATAAACAAATATTTCCATGAAAATTTCGACTTCATGCCAAAAATATTGCGATTCAGTCCAGAGTGCAGTCGCCAGGGTCGTCAGATTTATTTGCACCTATTTCGCCAAAATCAATGTGAAAAATCTCCAAAACAGTTTTTTGTAAACATTTTCCTCTAATATATACAATATTTTTTTAAAAGAAAAAAAATTAAAAATTCTTAACCTTTAATACCGTTGAATTTTTAAGCCTTTTAGTTCGCTTAAAGGAAAATTTGCTTGACTGAAAAATCTGTTTAATGACACAAAATTTGTTTGCAAAAGTGCACATTTAAATGAAGCGAGCACCGCTTAAAACCCCCAAATTCGGGGGTAAAACACGGCGATAAAAAAACAATATACATATATAGTTAATAAAATATTATAATTAATAAAATTAACCTAAAGTGAAATTTAATATACGACTTTTTTCAATATCAAGTGCCTTAATTCGTTTAATTGAAACCCGTTTTCATTTATGCGTAGTCCTTATAATTTAAAATTCCGGATAAGTGAAAAATAAATCGTGTAATTTTTCACTTGCGCATAACCGAATTCGACTGCATAATAAACATATCCATCTATAAGGTATTTGTCACCGTGTTCTTATGTAGAATATGTTTTATAGGAATTAAATTTATTTAACATTACTAAAGATCAACAATTAGTGTCACATGCCCTATTTCAATTCATAAGATTTATACCATTTGTTTCGAAATCGATCTTATCCAGCATATAAATTTAATAAAAAATCCAATTTTTTCAAAATTCAATTTCACTCTAATATCCATAAAGATCTAAACTTGCCATCAGTTAAAGCAGATATAGCGAAACTTTCCATAAGGTATTTAAAGAAGCTTGAAACTCAGCCGAATCCACTGGCCCATAACATATTAAATGAACCTGTTTACATTCGACTAAGAAGGAGGGACACTGCTTCTCTCATCAGAGGGAAAGATGCAATAAATAAAAATTGCGAAAAAAATTAAATTAAAGTAAAAATATTCGTTCAACTTAAAGGGAATAAAACGAACTTAATCCTTACTTCAAAACTTCCTTTGTATGTGAAATATAAGTATAAAAAATTCATTGGAATTACCAGGACATCAAGTACAAAACAGCTACATTAGCTGTACATAATTACATAGAATATCATTTTTTTTATAATCTTTCTAAAACAAAATTTAATATTTTTTATTACGGTTGATAAGTATCCAAAAGCATGTTAGGATTTTTAAAAGTCTTTGAAAACAATAAATGTTGTTTGTGATAAGGAATTGCAACATTTTTAAATGGAAACATTTTAAAATGAAAAATGTTTGTTGATGGAAAGATGTTCCTGAACTTTAATAAGTTTATATGTTTCGAAAGTTTCCGGTTTCCAGAAGTAAAATCATATATAAATATGAAAAACAAATTACTTTTAAAACTTTAATTTCTTTGTTATCCATTTTGATATTCTTCAATTCAGTTTTTAATGTTGGCCAAAAGTCAATGAAAAATCGCCAACAATATCGCCAATTATTTTAATAATCGCCAAAAAGTCACCATGTCGCCAAATCCAAAATTTGATCGCCAAATAAGATTAAAAATCGCCACGTTTGGCGAAAAATTGCTATATCTGACAACCCTGCCAGTCGCAGTGTTGTTAGGGGATTTTTATTTACTTATAGGGATAAAAAATTCCTTTTGGGGATTGGGGATTTCTTTAAGGATAGTTTCTATATTTAAGAGATTTTTTAGGGGGAATTTTATTTTGATTTCGTTTACTTTTTGGATTATTGTAATTTTATTATTTAAATTATAGAGAATTTCGTGAAAAGTTTGATTTGTTTTACATCGAAATTTTGCCTATATGTTCTAAAATACCAAAGAGATCGGAAAAAGAATATTGTTCTAAAAAAGCTATACATATGTGAAGTTATATATTGGAAAATTATTGTTGAAAGTATTTTATGAACCCTAGTCCATATGTGGACTTTATGGGCCAAACACTGTTTCGAAGGTTTTTAAGCTTTTTCTTGTTTAAAAAAACATTTTATGCAGCAACAGTTAACGTAGAAGGATTTTTTTTTATAATTTAAAATCAATAAAAACCAGTGATGCAAAATTGTGGCACAATTGGGCCATTTGTGGTCCTTTTGAATATTTGATGGCCTTTTTGAATATCTGTAGCCCTTTTCCAATCTATTTTTGCCCTTTTACCTCAACGAACTAACTATTTGAAACCGTTCAAACGGTTTGAAATGTACTAAACACGTACAGTGCATTTTTCAGTACATTTGTTATTAAAGTTTTTCCAAACGAAGCTAAGAAAATTGAACATGAATATAGGGCAATATCGGAGGTTGCAAAACTTAACAAGTTTAAAGATATATGGATACTTTAAAATCAAAATCGAACAAAATATTGTCAGGACGCACACAACGTGTGTGGACACAGCTAGTAATCGCTTAATTCGGGGTCATAAAAGACATATTAACAGCATTTACACATGTAAAATGGTTTTCGTGTGAAAATTTTTTTTTTACTCTTAGGTCCCTTTCTATTTATGCGGTCACATATGTATATGTACATACGTCTAATCTAGGATAACAAAAATTTATAATTTTCGTCAACTGAACTGCGTTTTGCCGTGGATTACTTTGGATTATGGTATGCCACCATATCTATTTTGGAGCAACCATCATCATTGTAACGTGTATTGATCCAATAAACAAATATATTTTTACACGTAAGTATCGTAGCTCATTAACAAAGTTTGCTTGCGATTTTGTGGCCAATACAATGCAATAACTCTGTTGCCAGTGTTGCCATATTTTTTCCCATTTTTAAATCAACAACAAAACCTTTTTTTTATTAAAAATCTTTTTTAGTGATACATTCTTATATGTATCATGTTTTTTTTCATCCACGCCTACATTTTTTATTGTTTTATTATACGTGCCTTTTGAACAACTTCAAAAAGGAAGGAGGTTATCAATTCCTCTGAATGTTGCTTTTTTATGTATGTGCCCGCAGAACTAAGCCATTTCTGAACCGATTTTAAAAATTTTTTCTTTATTTGAAAGTTTATGCTTACAGATTAGTACCGTGTTAAAAACAGCTCGTTATTTTAAAAATTAAAGGGTGTCCCCATACAACATACCTGTTTTTATCACTATAGTATCACATAGCTCCCAACAACAAAAGGTATTAAAAAAAAATTTTCCAATTTAAACGGTTTCGCCATAAGTGACGTAATTTGACCTATATGGGCCTATCTTTTGAATCGTTATAGAAAAAACCTTGAAAATTTGACACAATGTCAAAATTATAAATTAAAGGGTGCTTCAATAGTTCATGTAAATTGATGTGTATGGCCATACAGTTGTACACAGACCGTTGAAATTTACAAAGAACCTGTATTGCTAATTCCGCTATAACCAGAAGTATAAAATATGAAAGTAAAAGGGTGGCCCGCTAGTTAATGTAATTTTATGTATGTGGCCAAACTTTTGAACCGCTATAAAGAGAAAGCTAATATTTACAAGGCAACTGTATTGCCAAAACAAGTATACAAATTGATTTTCGAAATTATAGGGTGTCCCCATAATTGATACAATTTAACCTATATGCCCTTATCTATTGAACCGTTATAGGCAAACATTTGAAAATCAGGAAGAATGTCCACTACTTTGTAGTATAAATATGTAGAATTTAAATTAAAGGGTGTCCCAATAGTTCATGTAACTTGATGTATATGGCCATACTTTTGAATCGTTATAGACAGACAGTTGAAATTTACAAAGAATCTTTGTGGCCAATCCCTCTATAACAAGAGATCTTTAATTTAAAATTGTAAATTAAAGGGTTTAACAGTAGATGATGTTAATTGATCTATGTAGCCCTATCTTTAAAACCGTCATAGACAGAATCTTGAGATTTAAATAAATTATGTTTTGCTCTGTCAGTGTAAGTGTTAAAAAAATAAAGGGTGTCCTCATACCTGACGTATTTGCTGTATATGGTCTTATCTTTTGAACCGTTATAGATAGACATTTGATATTTACACAACATTTTGTTATCCAATAAATTTGAAGGAATTTCGGTAATTGGAAATAAATTTAGCAGGTGTTAAAAAACTTTACAAAAATCATTATAAAACCAAAACTTTTGTAAAAAACAAACTTTTTTTTAATAAACTGTTATACAACTTAATATAAAACTTTAAACAACAATTTCTTGATCGAATAATTTATGGGCAGAGCTATTTGCTTTAGCTTCTTAGGCACCTAAATAAAAATATGGCTCGTTACTAACGAAATTGAAAGAAAGTTACAATCTTTTACACACCGATGTCTGACAAATATACTAAGAATATGGTGGCCACGAACAATAACCAACGAAGAGCTTCTGGAACTAACAAAAGAATAAAAAATAAATACTCAAATAAAATTACGTAAATACTACTAGTTGGGACACACACTTCGAAAACCGTTTGATGAAATATGCCATGCCATATTGGAGAGGAATCCGCAAGGCACACGAAATCGCGGAAGGCCAAAAAAACACATGGAGGCGCACCATAATCAGCGAAACAGGTAAAACTTTTAATGAACTATATATAGATTCTATGTAAACAGTCTATGTTCCTGATGGAATACATTAATAAAAATACATATATGACGCTTGAAATTGGTAACACTTCGTGCGTCTACCCCTGTACTGAGGAGCACAAGTAGTGGTACTGGGTGGCGCAAAAGTAATCCTCCTATCAGAAAATGCTATAAATTTAGCGATTGGCCCCTAATGTCAATTCTGTTTTGACATTTGTGTAGTAAACACTTGCGAAATACACGTTAATAAACAATGTTACGCTACACTGCTCCAGAACGCGGAATATTGGTGACTATTTATTTGACCAATAATCGGTCGGTGACTTTGGCACAATGTGAATTTCGTCGCAGATTTCCTGGCCGTCCAACGCCTACTTCTGAAACACTTCGACGTTTAGCCGCTCGCCTCGAAGAGACTGGCACAACACGAGATGCTGCCGGGCGTGGCAGACCCCGGAGTAGCCGTTCTGCAGAGAATATTGCTGCTGTAGCCGAGGATGTCATGGAAGCACCGTCGACATCGACCAGACGACGTGCCACGCAAATGGGTATCCGTCGACGGTCTTTACAGCGAATTTTGGTAAAAGATTTGAAGATGTACCCGTACAAAGTCCAGACGGTGCATCAGCTGTTACCTGCTGACCGCCAATCGCGTCTAACATACGCTCATGCCATCCTTAATCACCACCAAGAGGAAGATGATTTTTCATCAAAAATAATCATGAGCGATGAGGCCCATTTCCATCTTAGCGGATACGTAAATAAGCAAAATTTACGCTTCTGTAACCCACGAAGAGCCATTACACCCGCTCAAAGTCACTGTATGGTGTGCTGTTTTCGCTGGAGGAGTCATCGGACCTATTTTCTTCGAAGACGTCGCGGGCCAAACGGTTACTGTGAATGGTGAGCGCTACAGAGAAATGATTAACGAGTTCTTTTTGCCGCAACTTGATGAATTGGGATTGGAAAACATGTGGTTCCAACAGGACGGTGCAACGGCACACACTGCACGTGCCACAACCGATATGCTGAAGGATGCATTTCCCGGGCGCCTAATCTCCCGTTTTGACGATTTGCACTGGCCAGCAGGATCGCCTGATTTGACCGCTGCAGACTTCTTTTTGTGGGGCTTTTTGAAGTCGCGGGTTTATGTCAACAAGGCTCAGACTCTTGCAGTTCTTAAAGACAATATCCGTAAAAATGTGAGGACCTATCGCCGGAAGTTTTGCCAAAGTGATGGAAAATGCCTTAAAAAGGGCTCAAATGACAATCAACTGTGGCGGCGGCCATTTACATGACATCATATTCTCGACTTGATGTAAAACAATTAAAAGACCAAATAAAAATAATCCACAAGAAGAATCAAAGTTTTTCATTTTTTTTTAAATTACAGCCAAAAAAAACATCGGAAGGTTATTTTTGCGCCACCCTGTATATTGAATGTGGAAGGCATTCTGGACCTTAGTCTTAAGGTTAGTACTATGTGGACTAATTGATGAGAAAGGCGGTCGGAAACTACCTTTCGAGAGCCAGTAGTGACTAAAGCAAAATTAAACTCTCGACTCAGTTGTCGTCTAACTCAAATTAAACTGATGGGTTACTTATGGATTTATGGCTTTACCCTAAAGTAACATATACCAGTCCCTGTTTTAATGTCTATTAACAATTATAGTCGCTTTGTTAATTTATATAACTGCAAGGAAGCATCAGTCTTGCACTATAAACAAAAAAATCCATTAAGTAGTTACATTAGCAAAATTTTAATTGTTTGATCTGAATATTATTATAAGATAAAAATAAATTTAATTTAATTTTTCTAAAGTCACACTCTTTTAACTTTAATCTGAGTTTTGTTACCTTAAATCTTTTCACAACTTTAAATTCCTGCTCCGAATAAAACTAACCAATTTCGTAAAAGTAACTCCTGTCACAACAAAAAAGTCAACGTACCACAGTTAAAACAAACAAAGAAACACAACAAAATGCCTAACAAACACAAAAGGCACAACCAGAAAAAAATCTATTTATTTTTGTAATCTACTTTAAGGCTCTACAACAAAAGTCATTGCAATGCATATGCGTTAGGCATTGAAATAAAATGAAATGAAATAAAATAGAAAAGCACCAGTTTAAATAAAACATATTTGTCACCTTATTTTCTTGCCTACATTTGCAAAATGAAGAGCAAATACCAGCAGTACCCAGGAAGAAGTTAGCAGAAGGGTAAGTGTGAATGCATTCATATGAGTAAATTAAATACAACAAAATACTAGCAAAGTATCAATGTTTGCATATGATTGCATGTGTGTGTGTGTTTAAATATATGCAATATTAAGTGTAACATACACTAGGGCGTCTACATTAAAGTAAATACTATGCGCACTTGTTTCTGTATTAAAAATCACACAACAAAAATGAAATTTGAAAAAGAAAATAAAATAAAAACAAAAAATTCGAAATACAAATAAACCAAAACTGCATGCAGTTGTATTCAACATGCCGTAACTGGCAAAAACTATACTCGCACACACACTTGCATTTGCAAAGAAAATGAAAATGAAAGAAAGGGTGTTGTAATGGAATAGAGCAGCAGTATATTCCATTATACTCGTTGACTGCATTTACTCAATTTATGCGACCATTTCAAGCTCTTTCCTACAACTCACCTACAAAAATGAAGTCATAAATCTGGATTTACTGCTCACTTTTGATAAAAATTATGCTCCGTGGTGCATTTAATGCAGTTCTCCTCAGCACATAAATTTCCCTTATTTCAGGCGACTGGAAATATACAACAATTCTATTGGCCATGGCAGAGAGTAATTTAAAGTGTTTAGCATTCAGCTGATTGGTCAATATTTTTTGGGGGAGCTTTTTGTGCGCATGTCAAAATCCATTAAATATTTATGGGAGAATTTTATGGTCTACTCAAAGCGCACTACAAATTGGCGCTGTACTGAATGAAGCTCCCTAAGGATTTGTAGGGATTTTGTTTTTTTGTACAACTGTGGTGGTTTTGTGTTGGTGGTAGTCTGCCAAGTTTTTTGATTTGTTTTGGAGAAATTTACTCACATGTATTGTTCTTGTTGTCGTTCTCGTTGTTGTTGGGCTCTGTGATGGTAACAGATACAGGAGTAAAAGAGAAAAAGCCGGCTTGTAAGGAAATAATATGGCAGTCAATTTAACATGTGGACAGATGTATGTAAATTTGTATTTGTAATTTGTATGTATGTGTATATGTAACGAAATGTTGACATTGATGCACAATAAATTTGTTTCATTAGGGCAACCACAGGGGCGTCCTAAGAAAAGTATTTATTTTTATCTTCTTAGGAGCATTTTAAGGCAAAGTGAATTTTCATAAAATGTGATTTAAAAAAAATGTAACAATTTAGTCCAAAAAAAAACTTTTATTCAAAATCAATATTTGTTAAAAAAAAGTCATCTTTTGTGAAAAAACACGTTTTGGTATAAAAGTGACTTTGTGATAAAAATATTTACCTCAAGGTACTTTTGTAGAAAAAATATTTTTTTTGTACAAAAATCCTCTTTTTGTAGATAAAATATTTTTTTGTACAAAAAAGTTACTTTTGTGGTTAAAAAAGACACTTTTTGTACAAAAAGACTACGTTTTTTTGGGGTAAAAAAAATCACAATATTTTTTTATATGGATAGTATAATTTTTGTATAAAAAATCTTTGTGAAAAACGCACTTTTAAAATTCCTTTAATATTAATCGCCTAATTTGTAATTTGAATTATTCTTTCTGAGAGAGTATAAAATGAATTTAAGCTTGACTTCATATATTATCTGTATGTAAATGTACATTTTGTAAAAACTAGTTAAAAACAGATTTTTTTTCTAAAAAGTATCACTATTGGTGAGAGAAAGTACCATTTTTATTTAAAAAATGCTACCCATAATAAAGTAGGCCCTTTTTGGCAAAAAATAAATATTGCGGGAAAAAGAAACATTTTTTGCAGAAAGTACTTTTTCTTAAAAAGTACTTTTTAAGGTACTTTTTAAGAAAAAGTACCTTTTAGTTAAAAAGGGGTTGTTTTGGCGAAAAAATATTGTTTTATAAGAATAATAAACGGTGATTTTTTAAGAGCTTGAGAACTTTTTTTAAAAAAAAAACGCATAAAATTTGCAAAATCTCATCGGTTCTTTATTTGAAACGTTAGATTGGTCCATGACATTTACTTTTTGAAGATAATTTCATTTAAATGTTGACCGCGGCTGCGTCTTAGGTGGTCCATTCGGAAAGTCCAATTTTGGGCAACTTTTTCGAGCATTTCGGCCGGAATAGCCCGAATTTCTTCGGAAATGTTGTCTTCCAAAGCTGGAATAGTTGCTGGCTTATTTCTGTAGACTTTAGACTTGACGTAGCCCCACAAAAAATAGTCTAAAGGCGTCAAATCGCATGATCTTGGTGGCCAACTTACCGGTCCATTTCTTGAGATGAATTGTTCTCCGAAGTTTTCCCTCAAAATGGCCATAGAATCGCAAGCTGTGTGGCATGTAGCGCCATCTTGTTGAAACCACATGTCAACCAAGTTCAGTTGTTCCATTTTTGGCAACAAAAAGTTTGTTAGCATCGAACGATAGCGATCGCCATTCACCGTAACGTTGCGTCCAACAGCATCTTTGAAAAAATACGGTCCAATGATTCCACCAGCGTACAAACCACACCAAACAGTGCATTTTTCGGGATGCATGGGCAGCTCTTGAACGGCTTCTGGTTGCTCTTCACTCCAAATGCGGCAATTTTGCTTATTTACGTAGCCATTCAACCAGAAATGAGCCTCATCGCTGAACAAAATTTGTCACATTTGAACATTTCGAACCGAACACTGATTTTGGTAATAAAATTCAATGATTTGCAAGCGTTGCTCGTTAGTAAGTCTATTCATGATGAAATGTCAAAGCATACTGAGCATCTTTCTCTTTGGCACCATGTCTGAAATCTCACGTGATCTGTCAAATACTAATGCATGAAAATCCTAACCTCAAAAAAATCACCCATTATTATGTTTTGATAAAAAATTACCTCTTTTATAAAGATTGAGCAGTTGTTATGAAAAATTATCGGTTTGTGAAGAAGGTACATTTTGTAAAAAAGGCACTTTTTACTTATTGGTGAAAAAATTTTTTTTTTTTTTAAAAAAGTCACCTTTAATGAAAAAGCCAGTTTCTTCGGGTAAAATTATATAAAAATAATTTTTGCAAAAAAATGTTTGTAAGAAGTACTTTTTCTGCAATAAAAGTACTTTTTGTGAAGATACTTTTTAGTTAAAAAAGGAACTTTTTGGTAAAAAAAGTCAATAAAGTGGAAAATTCTCACTGTTTGTTACTGCAATTTTTGGAGAAAAGAAACGTCGCCTTGGGATGATATGAGTTTATTTTTATAGAAAAATGATTTTAAAAAAATTACTTTTCTTAAAAAATCACTCTTTCCTTAGGAAAAAGAAATATTTTACTCTAAAAATTATTTGTTATAAAAAACACTAGAAAAAAGGTATTTGTATGAAAAAAAAAATACTTTTGGTAAAAAAGGTAATTTTTGTAAAACAAGGTCGCTTTATATGTATGTATGTGACTGCGTCTTAAGGGCAAAAAAGTTAATTTTATAGGAGAGGAGTTTAAAGTTTATCCCTTTTTCCCAAGTTTTTTTTAATAGTGTAAATGCTGTTATGACAACAAAATTACCGGTACTTAAAATACATACTGAATAAGTAATTTTTCGACCTCAGAAACACTCTGAGAGATCTGGGACCGCTTCCAATAAATTTCAAAAATATTTCTCTTCAGGAAAAAATGATGTGTGGAATTATGTAATTTATTTATTGGCCAATTAGGCTTACAAATTACAAATGGAAGATAAATAAACTTAAAGTTAAAAAAAAGTTACTTTTAAGGGAAAAGGAACATTTTATGGAAAATGTCAATTTCAATAGAAGAAAAGTTATACATAAGTCACTATATATGGAACAATGTCGCTTTTTAGTAAATACTTGTAGTTTGTAAAAAACTCCTTTGTTTACAAAAATCAATTTTTAAGTAAAAAGCAAAATTTTGTGCAAAAATTATTTTTTTGGTAATAAAGTAAGTTTAAGTGAAAAAAATCTCCTTTTGTGAAAGAAGTAGGATTGAACTGGATGCCCATAACGATATATTGATGACTTGTGTGCGTCCTGACAATATTTTGCTCAATTTTGCTTTGAAAGTAATCCCCTCTTACGTATTTACTTTATATAAAGGTATGGGTATCCTGGATAAAATTATAAAATTTATATATAATTTTAAAATTCTAAAAATTATTGTAAAGCTCTGTAAAAGGTGTTCAAAATATTTTAATAACAATGTAATTCCATAAAGTAAAAATACAAATTTTATTCATATGGCAGTAAGTAAGTCATATTTTGTCATGATTTTAAAACAGCGCCATCTGTTAAGCAACCGTGTTTAAAATATCCCGCTTTCAAAAATAAAAGATGCCTTAAAGTATGCAGCACCTTTCAATCAGCGTACTTTCACTGCTTTTTCTCCACTTTGGCTTGAAATAAAATATTTTTTATTAAAATTCATCCAGCAATTTTTACGTGTTACGAACGTAGATAGAGAGACAGACAGTCAGGAAATGAGTTACTATTTTATTATATGTATAGATAATTCAGGTTCACAGATTGTCGGTAAAATGATACTTTCGAAATATTAATATAATTTTGAAATATTGTTTGTTTGGTAACAAAGCAGAACTTTATTTGTAGAGGGGATATGGGAGTAAAAGTGGTACTAATTTTACTCCGAAAAGACTACAAAATCAATTAGCAATGCCATTACTTAGTTATCTAAGGTCAGTCCCTTAGCTAATAGTCTTAGAAAATTAAAAAAAAAAAAACATGACAAATCCTGATGTATCATGTTTTCTAAATATGAGAACTGTAATGTAAAGTAATGAAAAATAATTGTTATCTAAAATGCTAGATCTTTCAGAGAAAACTCAAATATTTTAATGACAGTTTACTAACTTAGTCTGACTTTACATTCCGAAAATAATGTATTAGACACGATTACTCCTACATATTGTCAAATTTCTAACAAGCCAAATAGAAAACTTTGGAGCGTGCGGGAAAAATTAGCAACTATCGCTTTAATTCTTCTAAAGAAGACATCGGGGGGCACTCAGACACATTTGAACCGAAAAAATTGCACAGCATTGCTTTAGTTCTATAAAGATTTCTGACTGAGTAGCTATTTATTCTTGTGTTTTATTGATTTTTTTATCTTCATCTCCATTTATGTTATTTCTATTTAGATATTGATATCAATATCGTATCGATGAAAATAGCCTAATGCATCGCTACAAAAAAGCACGTTGTGTAAATAAAGTCACATTTTATGAAAAGTAAATAAAAAAGTAAATAAATGTAACTTTTATGGAATGTGACTTCTTAAGAAAGCACTACTTACTGGCAGGGTTTCATCCCCAATTTGAAAATTTTCATTCCCAAAATTCTCCATAAAAATTTAAATTGTTTCCGAATTTAATTTACCGCATAAAGAAATTAAGCTGCATATTTTTATTGTAATAAAATTATACAAGTTGATTGAGTTTTTACCTCATAATTTCTAGGGATGGATTAAGAAAGTTACAACAAATTTCGATAGACTGGTTAATAGAGCGCCTTATCTATCAGTTTGGGGGTTGCTGGTTTGATTCCCACCAAAGTCTCCGGGTGTTTTTTGAAGCGAAAGGCTTCGCAGGTAGTGTTGTCTTACCAAAAAAAAAAAAATAAAAAACAAAATATTTTAAACTCTTACTTACGTAAGGCACATTAAAACGAAAATTTGTAAACCTTTTTTATATGAAGTTTGACAGTTAAAATTTTATTTAAGAGGAAAAGTTGTAAGTTTAACTGTCAAAATCTATATAAAAAATTTGAATTTTCACCTTATTATTTCTCCTTCGTAGTGAGGCTACCTGATTTATGTGCTTTGCTGGTACTTATGTATATTATTTTTCAACAAAGATTCGAGCAACCAGTTTTGTAGTTTCTTTGCCGAAATAAGACAAGCTTGGTAGTTGGTATGCAAAGTGAGGTCTAAAAACAAGGCATCTTGATGTATATAAATTTTGGCCAAAATCTTCCTAAGTTGCTTTCACTTTTTAACCGACTTCAAAAAAAAAGGAGGTTATCAATTCGTCTTAATGTTGCTTTTTTTATCTTTGTGCCCACAGAGCTCAGTCATTTCTGAACCGATTTTAAAATTTTTTTCTTTATTAGAAAGGAAATGATTACAGATTGGTCCCATTTTAAAAGAAGTTCAGAATTTTGAAAATTAAAGGGTGTCCCCATACAACATACATGTTTTTTACGTGTATTATGAACCGTAAGGGGCACCCTTTTAAAATTTTAAAAAACTTCATATCACTGTAGGTGCCAAGAACAGAAATTAATAAAAAAATAAACTTAAAAATTAAAGGGTGTCCCCATGTGTGACGTCAATTTAAATATGTGAACCATTAGAACCATTGTAGACAATCACTTGAAAATTGGACAGAATGTCCAATATTTATAATCAGAAATTAAATATTTATAATTACAGGTTAAAGGGTGTCCTAATAGTTGATGTAATTTGATGTAAATTGCAAAACTTTTGAACCGTAACAGAGAGACGGTTAAAATTTATTGAGAACCTGTAACTCTAAGTCCTTTATAACATCAAGTATATAATTTAAATTTGGAAACTAAAGGGTGTCCCCATAATTGATATAATTTAACCTATCTAGCCCTATCTTTTGAACCGTTACAAACTCTTGAAAATTAGACACAATCTCCACTTGTATGTCCCGTATAATAACATTTATAAATATTTAAAATTTTAAAGGGTGTCTCAACAGTTGATGTAAATTGATGCAAATGGCCAAACTTTTGAACCGTTTTAGACAGACATTTGAAATTAACAAAGAATCTGTCCTTTAAAATAAGTGGTTAATTTAAAATTGTACATAAAAGGGTGTCCCCTAGGTGATATTGCTTAAGCTATATGGCCATATCTTTGGAACCGTTACTTTTTATTACTGTGCCAGTAATAATGACTGTAAAAAAATAAAGGGTGTCCTCATATCTGACGTAATTTGTCCTTATGGATAGACATTTGAATGTACAGAACGTATTACTTGTCCGTTAGAGCAACAAGTATAGAAGTATTTGAATTGAGTACTTACAGATTACTTCCTTTTAAATTTTTAGTGTACAATTGATGCACATATATTCGTTTTGTAGTCGGTTTTTTTTGCAAGAATTATTAATGGCACTTTTGTTAATTGTAATTTATATATCTATAAAATAAAAATAAGAATCACTAAACTATTTAAATTATCCTCACCGAATTCCCCAATTGCCAAAATAAATTAGCAAATAATAATCCCCGATTTAGGGATAAATCCCCTAATATGACAACACTGTTTACTGAAGAAAATTATTTTTGTGGTAAAATTAAATTTTTTTATATAAAAAAGGCGTTTGTAAAAACACTGAAATTGACGTTTTATAGAAAAATTATATTTTCGCAAAGGTCGAACTAAAAAACTATGAAATTTATTTCTTAATGTGGGCCGAAATCCCGGCGGTACTGCAATACCGGTCCAACCCGTGACAGAAGTGGAGCAAGCCCCTAAACATTCCGTCTGATTGCAAAAATCAGTTTAACATTTGTGTCCTCCGATGGAGGATCTATCAGATGTTAAGCTGATAAGAACAGATACTACACTTTGATCTTAGCCATAAGGCCGAGAAGCGATAACTAAAATCCCATTATTTCATATAATATCTATCAATTTTAAAATAAACTCAATGAGAATTCATGAAGAGAATTTTTTAAAATCTCTTAACTAAAGGAAGTTTTTTTTTTTCTTAAGGGTAGTTTTAATTTATTTGTACGTTACTTCCAGTCATAATAAAGTATTCTGTTGGGCAATGTTTGTAATGGTTTAAGCCTGGTACTCTGTTCATACACAAAAAATTTGTATGAAAAAGTCATGAAAAAATGTTGCAGAAGTAGTACTCTGTTTTTGCTGTGGATAAACATTGAAATTGGCAACATTTTACCAAAGCTGTGAAATAAAGCAAATGGGCATTATTTCAGGCAGTATTTTTTAACCAACAGCTGATCACCTGGCTTTTGTTAACATTTGTAAAACAATGTAGTATACTTAAAGGCAATAAAATCGTAAAATTCTTCCAAATCGCGAGGTAGACACCACATTTTTAATGTCAAATTTTCCTTTTGAAATAATAAATGTTGCTCAACATTTTTCACAAATTCGAACAGAGTACTAGGCTTTAAGTAGCAAAAATACAAGTGATATACATATGTACGTACATATATTTAAAATTTAAAAATTAATATTATAAAACTAGTGGTTTGTTAGAGTAGAATATAAAATTAAAAAATTCTATCTTGTCCTTCCTACTCCTACAAAGATATTATTTTTGATGATTTATTAGTTAAATTTTAAACTTTATAGGAAAAAGATTTATGTATTATTTAAATCTAAAGATATGTTATTTTTTTTTTGCTTTTGTATATTTTTTTATTTAGGTATTAAAAGGAAATATTTACTCTCTTATTCCTGACCATACATGTGTACAACCGTGCGTTTTCTTTATGGACAGTTTTGTTTTCTTCGCTGGTTTAGGTCGGTTTTGGATCAATTCAATATCGAATATGTGTGGAAAATATTTTCCAGTCATCACTTTATTTATTTCAAGGTAATTGATGCGAATGATAATGTTTACATCCCCAAAAACTGTGCCCATGTTCTAGTCACTGACCTAAGGATCCATCTTCGCCTATTTTGGGTAATATTCATTTGATTGTTCTGTCTTCACAAAAACTTGTTTGGATTGATCCCGGATATCCACAAATAGTATTCGCCATGGACAACGTGACGTAATCGATGTACAACCTCAACCACCTCATACACTTTTCTCCGCCGATCGTCCTTCACTGCAGGGATTTTTCCGACTATTTTTGACATGACGACCTATTTTGAGCAACTATTTTGTGTGGTACGGCCCCAACGAAACTAATATTAAATATTAATATAGGACGGATATCGAAGTAGGCCACTTCCTTAATGGGTCTCTTTTCGATTAATCTCCTTCCTCAATGATTATAAGCAACCTTACTTTCATTGAGTCACGTGCTACAGCTAGCATTTACTCGTGACTGCTAGCATTTGTCCGAGGCTTAGTTCCCCATAGCCTCCACATTTAACAAGTTGCTACCCGTGATTCTAATTCTTATGCTAGCCAGTAGTGGATATTCAAACACAATGTAAGCTACTGTCTCAGCCTCTTCCATGCACACAGTTTTCAAGTACCTACCATCTTCTTCGATTTTCATCGTGGCTAGATGATACTACTTGAAATTCCCATGACCTGCCACTTACGCAGTTATCTAGCTTAAGGTACTTATATTATATGTGAACATCTCATTGGCCTTCCTGCCAAGAGGCTCTTTGAGCATCATTCGAGCCTGTCTACATGTCGTAGCCTCCCTACGACTTATCAGATTTAGTGAGTTCAGCTATTGTAGGGCCTTCGCTCGCAATAGGCGATGTCCCAGTGCTAATCTGGGTTCCGGTCCACAGAAATTTACAGCGATTCCCTTTTTGCTAGTTGGTCTGCTGCCTTATTTCCAGCTGCGCCTATGTGTCTTTTAATCTAACGAAACTGATTAAACCACTTTTTAACCATTAGCGGCAGTCTCACAATTTCGAACTATAGGATCCAAATTTAACGTCTTTGACAAGCAAAATTCAATTAATTCGCTGAAACCGTTTAAAAATAACATATTAATGTTAATGTTTTTTCTGTGGAAAATAATTTGTTAAGTTGGCAGTTTTGTCATGAACAACGTTCGCGCACCGAAGCTTTAGTGAATGGGCCGACGGAAACATCGCTCTTGACCCATAATTTCAGTTGAAATTTTTTTTAGTGATCAAGCACACTTGAACAACGGCTTTGCAGACATCAAAACGGAAGTATATATTATTTTTATGTCTATTTTACGGTCGAACACTTGACCCGACGATTATTCCATGTATTTTTAAAAAAATTTTAAACTTTTCGGAAAAAAAAATTTTATTTCTCAACAGAGTTTCCTTTAAGTTCGATTCATTTAATCCAGTGAATTTCTTGTTTTCTATGCCCTTTAAATTATTTGATTTCTTAAGACCCTCTAAATATGTGGTTTGTTCAATGATGACCTCGTTAAGAATCTCCTATAACCCAGCCAATTCTTTAAATTTGGAAACAGGAAATAGTCGTAAAGAGTTAAGTCTGTATAGTATACTCGATAAGGTTCGTAGCTCAATTCAAGGATTTTTGCCATAATGGCTACTTCGACATTGTCTTCATAGAACAACACTTTTTACTTCGTTATGACCAAGTAATGTTCACCGGAAATCGTTTTACCGTTGTCAATGTAATCGATGTGAACGATACTACGTGCATCCCAAAAAACTGTGGTCATCATTACATTGTTAGCTGAAAGGCCCACCTTGGCCTTCCTTAGAGCATGGTTATCTGAAGAAACCCACTCCTTAGTCTATGGTACATTTTAAACACTCTTTTGATTGGTCACACGTTTGCTCTTATGCTCAAGTATGAACAATCGTGGCACCCATAGGGCAGATACCTGCTTTACATCCAAATATTTTTGTGAAATGTGATAAAACCACTCTCCTAACTTTCTTAGCATCCTCACGCACGTTTGATCTCCTATTGTCCTATATTATTTCATGTATCTTGTTGACTATTTCCGAGATGACATGAATGAACAACACGTTTGCACATAAAATTCACTTTTTTCAATATTTGTTACAAATAATAAGCTTGTCTGCTCTCCGTGGCGGTCAAAAATAATCTAATAGACTGATAGCTTACTCAAATTCGACAGTAGGCTTGTAATTGGTAACAATTAAAAGGAGTTGAATTCGAAGTTACTTTGCTGGCTATACAAAGAGTCACGGATTTATCAAACTGCCCTCGAAGCATATCAATGAGCAAAATTTTTGAAATTAGGGTAATGTAGATGTTCATCGCTTTAATTTTGAGAGATTATCCAGGCCCATCTACCTCTATAAATTACCACTGTATGAAGTGATTTCAAGGCCGGAAAATCCTTATGGTGCCACATGCCATACATCGCGAAATTTACCAGTCAATTGGCCACCAAGATCGTGCGATTAAACGGCATTTTTATAAATCTGTCGGTTTATTAATTCATTGGAATTTTAACAAAATTATGTGCTTATCTTTGCCGAGATAAGGCCCTATACACTTGAAAAAGTGATCGAAAAATGATTTTTCATAATATAATAGATTCGAGTGTGGATCTGCAGGAATCTTCCTGCCCATCCCTCTTTCGGGCGTTACAACGGAACCAAAAGGAACCAAGTGAGTCGGTTTTCTATATACAAAGCCACCGACCCATGCAACCTAACATACTAGAATCAAGCTGACTGCGGCGCCATTACTCTTGAAATTATTTTATCGATATATTTTGTTAGTAGCTGTGCCCACACACGTTGTGTGCGGTAGGACAATATTTTGTTCGTTTTTCCTTTGAAAATAATCCACCCCAAATTTTAAGACTCTTCCATATTTCCTTTATATAAAGCTACCCAGCCCTGGATAAAATTGTAAAATTTATATAAAATTCTAGAAATGATTGTAAAGCTCGGTAAAAGGTGTTTAAAATATTATAATGTAATTCAATAAAGTAAAAATACAAATAAAATACAAATTTTATTTAATTGGCTATTTGGTAGTAAGTAATTCATATTTTGTCATTATTTTAAAACAGCGCCATCTGTTACGTAACTGTATTTAAAATAGCCCGCTTTCAAAAATAAAGATGCCTTAAAGTATGCAGTTCCTCTGAATCGGTAAAAAAATAAGCATACTTTTACCGCTTTTTCTCCACTTTCTCTTGAAAGAAAGATATTGATATATTGGAATCAGGATACTACAAATTTATCGTCGTTAAATATTCTTTTCTATTTGTTTCGAAGCTTATAACGCTAAAAGTATCGAGTAACTACTCTTGTGTACTGAGTATTCAAATACTAGATACCAACTACTAAAAACTAAGACAGGACTATTTGTCTGAAAAAAAAAACATTAAATACAAATTAAATTTAATATTTTATTAATTCAATTATTTGTCTTACGAATTCAATTTCTGTCTGTCTGTCAGTCTGTCTGCGTTCGCATCACGTAAAAACAGCTTAATGAATATTAATATTCAAATATAAAATGCTTTTTTCCCCAAAAATGTCTTATTTACGAGAGAAAGTGAAGAAAAGGCAGTGAAAGTACACAATTTTACAAATATGCATACTTTAAGGCGACTTTTATTTTTAAAGGGGGGATATTTTAGTGGGGTTGAGACCATTTATATATAGTAAAGACATAAACCATAATTGAAGCATCAAGTAAGTAAGGGTCTTTAGTGTGGGTCAAAGCGAGTCAAAGCTAAATCAAAAAAAATATTGTAAGAATACTGACGAAGTGGCGGTCACAGATAGTTAAGTATATAATTAAAACAATTAAAAAAATAATTAAAAGTGTATCTGAAACTAATAAAAACTTTTAATTGGTGCAAAAACTATGCTTAAACTGTGCTTGAAGGTAACTAAATCAATAGTGTATATTATACATATACGTATATTTATTCCTGTTGGTCATATAAAGAGCATACACGCAAAGAAAAACCATAGTTATGGTATGGTCGCAGTAACCACATTATGTTCGCTCTAACAATGTATGGTTGCCATGAACAAATTTAAGTTGTTTGTATCATTACTTTGGTCCCGATAAAAAAGTTTTGGTTAAAATTTTATTATTAAATGGTTAATACGTACAAAAATTTATTATATAAATTTATTATATTATTATAATTTTTACTCCACAACCAAATTTTTTTGTAGCTAACCAAAAAATTTTTAAAAATAAATATTATTTGTTTGTTTATATCGTTGGAGTTTGTGGATGTGCTTCAAAAATAATAAAAAATGTATAAACAATTGTTTCGGAAATTTATTTACTTGTTTAATTATTCGTGGCAACTATCTTCTTTGTATTGTCGCAATTCGTGTCCTCTCGGTGTGAGACTGAAATTTATTTTTAATTTTTATACCACAAAAAGTAATAAAACCTCGATATCATGAAAATCAACGGATATCATTACTGATGATGAAATATTCGAAGATACTTACAAAACGAAATTGGTCGATGATGTAATTTACGAGGTGACATTTAAATTGAAGATTTCAATTCTCAAATCCTAAAAAAGCTGATCAACCGTTGACACCGGCCTTGATATTGTTCTCAATCACCGGTTACAAGAAATCTTTGTTTTAGGAGACAAGAAAGACTTTACTTTGTACTTGAAAGACTTCATTAAAAAGGTGTTGGCTGAAGTAGAAGAAGAGATCTCCCGATCATATTAATGTCCTCAAGAATAACTTGAACAAAGTAATGAAAGAAACCTTGAGTCGTTTTAAGGGTTTACAATTCTTTACTGGTAAATCCATGAACTGCGATGGTATGGGTCATGTGCGAATGTCCTGAAATCGATGGCCAAAGTATTCACGCCCTTATGTTCTTGAAACACAGTTTGGAAGAACAAAAATGCTCATTAAATTTATTTATGTATGTATTAATAAAATCATATGTATGTATTTTATATAAAATAATTAATAAAAAAATAATAAATAATTTTGTATTTTAAAATGTTAAAAAATTGGCATATCCATTTTATATGGCATTTCATTATTTTAACCGTACTATAATCGTCAATATAACCATAATATTATAATGTTCAACAACAATATGGTTTCACTACAACAAAATAATTTGGCCATAATATGTTGCTGTTAGATTATAGTTACCTCAACTATGTTTTTTCTCTGCGTGCATGGCTGTAAATCAATAGTGAAAAGAATTTAAAGATATTCTTTACTGTTTACCCCTGTTTGCTTTTAAAGGCCGCTCGTAAAGGGTTAAAAAGGACACTGTGCAAATAATAAGTTTTTGTTCCAAATATTATTATTTTTTGTGGCAGGTCAGTTAATTCTGCTATCAACCTCCTATATTTTTAAATAATTTTTAACTCATTTAAGAGCTTAAAATGTCAGTGATTTCGTCCCTTACAACATTACGAGTATTAATTTGTTGCTTGTGAACTTATCAAAATTTTTATATAAACAAAAACCAGTTAAAAAGAGAAATTTTTAATATTTAATTTAAAGAAATAAAAAAACTTAAGACTAAACAATATAAACTTATATATGTATATGTATATGTATTTATATTTATTTTTGTTTTGACAAAAACATAATCATGGCCAGTATGTTATAAGTTACTGAACTGTTTTTAGCCACCACCCGAATCAAACCACATGATTTTAATACCATCAACTAAAACAGGAAGTAACAAAAAAGGGGAGGTGTATATAGAATGGAACTACAAAACAAGTAAACAGTAAACAAAAAGCTATTTATTCCCCAAAAACAAGTGGAGACTTTTTCTCTTAAAAGAACTCTTAGCCAGAGAGAATAGAAACAAAGAGCAATGGATTTAAATTCGCCGTTAGTTAAAAAAAGCTTTTTTATTAAACAAAAGCTATTTTTTATTTTAAAAATTTATATAAAATGAAGAAAAAAATGAAACAAAAATATATAATTAAAAAAAATCTTTTTATTTTTTAAATATAAATTCTTTTAGTTTTAAAAATGGTCGAGTCTCTACCTTTAATCCAAGTTTATTTAGTTTAAAGGGAACTGCGGCAAATTGAAAGCAACATGTTGGTTATAAAATGCAATGCTTTTTATATGTTTGACTTTAGTTGTAAAAAGTAAAGCACAACTTAAGGCGTTTAAATAACATTTTATAAATTTTTTTAAAATAAAATTGATAACAATTTGTATTTGCTTTAGAAAAATTTTTTTAAATAAAAATTAAATATTCTTTTGTTATTCCATACGATAACTTGTTTATAAATCGCCTATATTTTGCAAGCAGCCCACAAGTATGCAATAGTTTCGTGAAAGTTTCATCGAACTCGTTCAGTTTCGTTTACAAAAACATGTTGCAAATTATAACGAAACATTTACCAACTAATTGAAACAACTACAAACGACAAAGCCCGTACTTGGTCATATAGACTCGTTTAAAAGTAACTATTAAAAACATTGACAAAAAAAAAAAGAAAATAGTAATTTCTTTTGCTATGCAGCTTCGTTTTTGTAAAACTGCAAAAACAACAAGCAACATAGCAAACTTTAATTGTATCCTTTGTGTCTGCCTTACAAGCCATTACTAAACTATTCGTTTTTTTTTCAAACGTTGTTCTGTTTTTTTTTTTTGCATTTGAGCCAGCCAAACCACGACATAGATAGAGACCGACAGACAGACACACATGTTCGTCGCCTAGTCCTAAGACTAGGTTGTCGTCGTTTTAACGTGGTCGTCGTTAGTACAACACACAGTTTCGTTTTTACACTTTAAAGTCATACAAAACAGCCTCGTGTGTTGGTTTTGTTTTCATCCTTTAGCCTGGGATGCATTTCGTTTAGTAAAACTGTGTGCTTTCTGTTTTTGCTTTTTATTTTTCCTCTTAAATTTTGGTATGTAAAAGACAACAAAATTGTTGTTGCTCTTGTTGTTTTTGTTTTGCAAAAAGGGCCAATGCGCTTTTTAACGAATTGTAAGGATCAGTTTAACGCGAATTACGGTTACGAAAGGATGCCAATGCATAGAACGTAATAAACGTGGTTTTTTGTTAAAGTGTATATTGTTTTTTAATTTCTCATACCAAAAGGCAAAAGAATTTTACTTAAGCAAGAAAAAAAAAAAAAACTAAATTAAAATAAAATAAAAAATATGGAAAGACTTTAAAATAAAATTTGTTTAAAATTAAAACCAAATAAGTTTTAAACCTATAAGGAAAATCATATCAATTCTACTTATAAATAAAAAAGAAGCAATTCAAAAATATTTCAAAATTACTAAAGGAATTTTGTGTAAGCAAATAAAAACTGACCTATCACAAACCTAAAACGGTTAGTAGAGTGTTATTTAAAAAATATACAGCCTACCTTCAGGCTTAGGGTGTGTTAATGAACAAGTTTTAACATAAGGTTAATAATTTAAAATAAAACCAACAAATTTTCAGTTAAAATAATTATTTTAGTATTTATTTGTAAGCTAAAAATATTAGTGTAACATATTTGTTACTTTAAGACAATATTATTTCCCCTTAGAGTAGACTTTACCTAATTCCCATTATGATATTTTCAACCCTTGTTTAAGTTGGCCTAAAAGTGAACTCTTTTTTATTAAAATACTTACATCCTTTTAGTATTCCAGGACAAAATTATTGTTTATTAAATTATCAAAATTTTTTTTGTCTAAAACTTATTTAAATAAAATTATTAAAATTATAAGTTTTTATGTTTTTTTTTTTTAAGTGTTTACGTTGAAGATTTAAAGATAATTATTGAAAATGTTATTACTTTATCTAAATGTATCCACTGCCAAAATATTGACTTTACAAAAACTTTTAAAATAATTTTTATTGGTGATAAAAAAAGTTAATTTAAATAAAATTTAAATTAAATTAAATAAAATTTAATTGATTTATTTTATTTAATAAAACTTAAATAAAATTTAATTTTATTAAATTCTTAAAAAATATTTTAATTTCAAAATTTTTTTCTTCTTTGAATTTAAAGATTTTGGCTTTGTATATATTTATTCTATTTTTTCGAACTTGGTTACATCGCTTGAATACACACACTCTATTAGAATACAAAAAATTTCTTTATTTTATAATGAAGCATATAAAATATTATCATTTTTTAATTCTTTTTATATTAAATACAATTAAAAAAATTAAATAAAGGCTATTAATTTTTATTTATTTTTTTATTATCCCTTGTTATATATTAAAAAATAAACATTTTTTTTTAATTTTAAAATTTTTTATATTTAAAAATTTATTCTTTTAACGTATTAGAGTTAATTTTAACATTTTAAATCATTTTCGTTTTAGACTATGATTTTTTAGTTAAAACACTTAAAATATGATTTACTTTTATTAAAAAGAACTCTCGTATACTCTCGTTGAGAACCCTGTTTAAAACAATATTAAAAAAAAAGGTTTTCTTAAAATAGTTTGTTTTTTAAAACTTCCTAAAAATATGCTTAATTTTTTGTAAGAACATTTTTTAGCAATAGTAGTTTCTTTATTATACAACAAATTTTTAAGCCTAAATTTGTTGCTTCGGATTTTTTATTCTATCCTATTTTTCAAGTGCTATGAATTCTTTATTAAAAATACTAACATTATACTTTATTTTTAATAAAAATTATTAAATTTTTTATTTTAATAAAAATTATTAAATTTTTTATTTTAATAAAAATTATAAAATTTTTTATTTTAAAAAAAATTATTAAATTTTTTATTTTAATAAAAATTATTAAATTTTTTATTTTTATAAAAATTATAAAATTTTTTATTTTAATAAAAATTATTAAAGTTTTTATTTTAATAAAAATTATTAAATTTTTTATTTTAATAAAAATTGTTAAATTTTTTATTTTAATAAAAATTATTAAATTTTTTATTTTAATAAAAAATATTAAATTTTTTATTTTAATAAAAATTATTTTAAAAATTAATTATACTTACTTGAGGTTAGTTTAAATTCCTTGTTTTTAAACCCCAAATTTTTTTATAAAATTTTATTATTAATTTATATTAATTTATAAAATTAATTTATTAATTTATAAAATTAATTTATTAATTTATAAAATTAATTTATTAATTTATAAAATTAATTTATTAATTTATAAAATTAATTTATTAATTTATAAAATTGAATAAATTTTATAAAATTAATTAATTAATTTATTATTTTATCAATTTATAAAATTTTATAAATTAATTTATAAATTAATTTATAAAATTTAATTTATAAAATTAATTTATGAAATTAATTTATTAATTTATAAAATTAATTTAATAAAAAAAATAACTCCTGTTATGTCCCACTGTTTTATATTTTGTATTGAGAGCACCGATAGACATGATAGCTCGCTAATCTATCAGTCTGGGGTTTCGGGTTCAATTCCCGCCAAACACTCTGGGTATTTACTGCAGACAAGCAAAATGATTCGCAGGTAGCGTTGTTTAAAAAAATTACATCATTATATTTTATTTAAATTGAGTTTTATACAGATTTGTATATAATTAAAGCAGTTGTAAAAGTAAACTGAGATTTAATATCTTTTTTTAATTCGGCTCTTTTCTTTTTAATTCCGCTAAAAAAATAATTTTGTTATTGACTCCCCAAAAATATGCTTCAAATTTAAAAATTAAATAAAGCCTATTATATTTATGTATTATATTTATACATATAAATAATTTTTTACAGTCAAATGATGTCCCTTTAAATACATTTAAATCATGTCATTTGTGTATATTTTGTTATTCAAATTTAAAAAAAAAAAATTTATATTATTTTTGTGATTTTTTGTGACCAATATTATTTAAATATTTTGACAGTTAAGACAGTAGTCTTTTGCGCTAATTATGGTCATTAAAAATTAAATGTAAATAAAAAAATTTACTTCATCTTTAACTCAACGTTTCGTCGATAAGGTTGTCGACTTCTTCAGGAGCAGTTTAGATTTTATTAAATTCTGTTGAAGAAAGTTTTTCTTATACATATGTTCATATTTAAGAAAACATAATTAAGGCTTGACTTACGATTTAGTGATCAGAATCATATATTCAGTTATCATTATTAAAATTAATGAACAACACGACACAAAATTAAAAATAATAAATAAAATAAATAATTAAAGTAAACAAATCACAACATCAAACTAAAACTATATCACAGAACAATTACTTTTGGTGTAAGGTGTAAGCAGTTTTGTTTGGTCCTTATCTTCTTTTGTATTTAGAGCTTTCGATAAACGGTGAAAGTGTTTAACGTATGCCTCATTTTATTTAACAAAATGAATTTTAATTGATTTTTGGCCGTAGAAACCTTAAAATTTTTTGTTTAAATTTCGTCCTCTTAAAATTTTACAAGAATTTGCCTAAAAGTAGGCTTATATTTTTTTTAAATCATCAATATTGAATCTATATATAAAAGTCTTTCCGTTAGTATTATATAATAATGTGAATAATAATATTTGGAAAAATTAAAACAAGAATTCTCCTAGAAGTAGTCTTATTTTTTAAATCTTACATTTTTATTTTTATGTAACAGTTTTTTTTTGTTAATATTAAGGTGTGAATAATAAAAATAATTAGTAAAAATAGTTGGTTTCAAATGCGCATTAATATCCTTTTTTATTTAATTTTTAAAATTTGCAAAATTTTATCCCTTTTGTTTAATTTATAATATTATAATTTTTTAAAGCAACAGCCATTAATTATGCTCTTAATTATTTTAAGTAGGACATTCATAGTATTTATTATTTACATCCTTTTTTTTTGAAATTGCAATTTTTTCCTAATATTTTATGAAAGAAATGTCTCAGTACATTTCAATAGAAATGGACTGAGACATTTGTAATAAAATTTGTTATAAATTTTTTTTTTTAACTATAGTTCGTTCAAAAGTTTTCTATTAATTGTAGTACTATAATTTGTATATAAAATTTACCTCAATTTAACAAAAAAAAAATTTAGTGGGTTTAATATACAGCCCAATTATGAATATTCCCGGGGAAATTTTATCCTTCCCAAAATTTTGTTTCCAGGAAAAATCTACCTTATTCTAATCTCCCTGGGAGTAGCAAAAAAAGGCAGTGAGAAAATTCAACTTCAAAATAATATTTTATCGAAATTTTTTTGTAAAATTTTATTGAAAAGTTTTTGGAAAATTTTATCAAAAATTTTTTTTGTAAAAATTTTATCGAAAATTTTTTGTAAAAATTTTATCGAAAATTTTTTGTAAAAATTTTATCGAAAATTTTTTGTAAAAATTTTATCGAAAATTTTTTGTAAAAATTTTATCGAAAATTGTTTGTAAAAATTGTATAGTATATTTTTTTGTATAAGTTTGTCGAAATTTTAAATCATGTCTATTTGTATTTTTTGGCCTTAAAAATTAATTTTAAATAATTGTTTTATATTTATAAATTCAATACTTACATTTCCCCGCTAACTCCCTTTCAAATATATGAGGAAAAAACTCCCAAATACAGCCTTTTAAATATTCATAATACATACATACTTCTTTCCCTCGGTAGAGAAAAGGTAAAAAATTCCCAAGAAAATTTAATTTATAATAGCAGGCATGGATTAAGGGAAAATTTTCCCGGGGAATTGTTATTCATAATTAGGCTGATAATTTATGTCATCAAAAAAAAAAAAAAATTTGTTTCATCTTTATTTACATGGTAAAAATCAGAATTTTAACGAGAAATTTTTTCAAGTTTCCTTAGTATTTTTATTATTAGTTTCTGTCAAACGAATTTTTTTGAATGAAATTAATTAACGATGGATTTTTTTACAATTACCTACAAATATTAAATTTAAATGACTCAAATGGGTATTAACACTTTTAAAATCTAAGAAAACACTTCACTTAATCTCAAAATATTTTATACAATCATATTTTAATGACAATTACATAATATCCCAATATAGTACTTATTGTAGTAACATTTTATATAGCCGTCTGTTAATAAAAAAAATTTCACTAGTAGAAGAGTGTCGAAAATTTAAAAACCTGTCAGGCTTCGTGTATTTCATTAATACTTGCTTAGTATTTTGCTTTTTGTTTGCAATATATGCAAAATTTTTTGCAATATAGTTTTTTGTTTGGAATATATGCTTAATTGTTTGTAAATCTATTATATGCATATGTATTTAAATAATATTATTTATTCGAATAATGTTGCATCAACCGTGAAACACTAGCTGGACTTAACAAGTAAATTTATTTTTATTTTAAACTTAAGATATGATTAAGTAGTTCAAATATATTGAAAATACTATAAATAAAATATGCGAATAAATTTTTTATTCGAATAATATTTATCCGAATAAATTTTTTTATTCGAATAATATTTATGCTAGTCGATTTTTTAGCCGAATAATACGTTTATTTTTAAATTATATATGTTTTAACGATTTTTTTAAAATATATTCGACTTAACGGTTAGCAGTTCGTATATAATCTCTTAAGATTTAGCCAAAAAATTTCACTCAAAAATAAAGGAATCAATTTTAGAAAAGAAATCTATTATTATCACCAAAAATTTATTATAAAAAAAAAACTTGTATTTCTGCAAATAATAAAAATCTCACCAAAATATTAAATATTTTAATAAAAGTACTTGATTCTCAATCGTTGTTAAATTAATATTAATACTAGCAGTGCCCGCGACGTCCTCAGCGTCCTGACAATAGTTTGTTCCAATTTGCTTTTTGGCTTTAAAAGTAATCCAGACCAAATTTAAAAAAATCTTGCTTTTATAGTGCTGCCGAATAATTTTTTTTTGTATATTTAATTTATATAGAGGTACCCATCTCTGGGTAATTACTTAGGATGTTACACAACATATGTTTAATGCAAAATTATATTATTATTTCTTTGTAGAGTTTTGTAAATAGTGTCATAAATTTCATGTTTACAAAAATGGAAGGTGCTGCCAAGTTTTCAATACCATTAAATAGGTGAAATTGCATTCTTTCAGGAAAAAGTAGCCTACATTTGAACCGAGGTACTAAGGTACCACCCCAGCAAAATTTTATTAAAATTGATCCATTAGGTTTTAGATGTTGCGAACGCAGACAGGCTTTTTGGTATCAACACCAACAATTGAGATTGCGATTTTTTATTTTAACTGGTTCTTATTTTGCTTCTTATTAAATAACCACGTGTTTCTTGTTTTGTCATGCACAGCACTACTATATATGAATTTAAAAGCAGAGATTTTAAAATTCTTGTGAATAAACAAACAAAAACAAAATCGCTCGGAATGGCAAACCGTAATCAAAACAATGCCGGACGGTGTGACATGACTGAATATATGCACCATCAAAATAATATTCATGAAATATTTGAAGTAAGGACACGGTCCTGTTACAGTTTTGATATATAAACAGATGAATGGTCAAGAGAACCATAAAATTCTCATAATATTTCTTATAATTAATATAAATAAAATAAATTAATAATTAATATAAAATAAAATATACTTAATAATATGATATCTAACACTTTCGGCAGATACTTCATTAGGCCCACCAATGCAAATACATTTCATTCTGCTAGTGTCTCTATTGTGATAATATTATAACATGTAAAAAATGTATATAAAAAAGGTAAAGACAAAATAGTTTTGAATATTTTTCTTTTCTATATAAATAAATAAAAAGTCTGTATTTATCATATTTCAAATTATACAAGGGAGTATGCATTATATTGACTAATTATTTTTCTATTTCATTAGCCATTTTTATTAGTTTATAAATAACTAGCTCTTCGCAGTGCCCTTCGCTACACCCATCCACAAAAAATACAATAAACACTTGGAAAAATATTTCGAAACACAGATTATTCTCGGAGAAGCCTGTATCAACCTAAAAGTGGGCCACTTTTGCATTTCTCTAGATATAGGATAATTACTTTGTATGGGGGTACCAAGACCTAATCACCAGCTTTAACTCGAGAACACACGTTATTCTCAGAGTAAAAACTTTCAATACTCTATCTATTTTTGTTCCCTAGTTTCACGACAAACATTTTCAGTTTGTGTGCAAGGTTGCAAGCCCACTGTCTCTAACAAGTCTGTATTTTAATAGACTATTTACATTAGTATGAGCTTAACTTGTGCAAAGTTTCATAACTTTACCTCTAATAGTTATCTAGGTACAGGATAATAATATTTTTTTTTTATAAAATGTACCACTCTCACTCTCCCATTTTAGTCTATGTTTTGCTAGGCTATGCACATTAGTATCAAGGTTACTTATGCAAAGTTTGAAAACTCTACCTATTGTAGTTATCTAGATACACGATAATAACACTAGCCAACAAGGTTTTTGACTGGAGCAACCAAATACCGTTCCTAGTGTAATTTGGTTCGCTGAATTCGAATCTGTAAATGGTTTTTGTCTAACACGTCAGGTTTTCGAGATATAAACAAAAAGCGTTTGTTGGATTTTTCCATAAAAAATTATTATTTTATTTTAAAATCAATGAGCTTTCAAAAGTGAATAGCGTTATATGATTGTCGTATCACGTATTAGAGTCCAGCAATAGTCTCCCAGCATACTTTCATCCCAAAATCCTTGATAGTTTCTTTCAATTTTCATTAAATCTTGATGGACGCGCTCCCCTTGTTCATCGCTAACAGCACCTAGGTTTTGTGGGAAAAAATCTAAATGCGAATGAAGAAAATGTATTTTGAGTGACATTCGTGCACCCAGTTCATGACAATTTTTCAATAATTCAGCAACAATTTGTCTGTAGTTTTCACTCTTATTGTTTTCAAGAAATCTTTTCACGATGCACTTAAAAGACTCCCAGGCTGCATATTCTTTCTCCGATAAACAATACGAAAAATTTTTTACTTTGTGTGGGAGGCCCACGCCCGCTAATCCAATCCTTCCAGTTTTTCGTCATATTAGACATATTAATAAGGGAGTCACTTGAACTTTCTTAAACTTAAAAATTTCAAGGTTTTATTTATTACAGTTACCAAGTAACGCGAGGTTAAATATTTAGTTTCTATGGAAGTGGCACCTCCCACGGTATATATTATACCTTATATCTGGTAACCAACTATACAAATTTCAAACAAACGTACATATTTTGCGCTTTATATACATATATAAATAGGTGATAATGAATTTTTTACCATTACCATTATTTGCAATAATGAAAAACTTTCAATGATATGCATTTTTATAACAGTTTAGGTTTTTCGAAGAAACTAACGAATTTACAGTGATCCATGTCAATGCTTTTATAGCAATCGTATATCAATGCCGGGTTGTTAATCATCTCGCACCATCAGCACCTTTACAGCAATTTATAGCATTTTTTTATAAAATTTGTAAATTAGTTTTCGAACTGAAATGTCCTAATATTTGATTTTAAAATTAGTTATTAAAATCTACACTCATCGTAAATTTGTGTTTGAAAGAAACAATTCTTTTTTATCAATTATTTTCATTATTTTTATATTTTCTTTACTATTGGTAAAAACAGTTTTAATTGAAAAAAAAAAAAAAATCAGCAGCATTAATTGGTTATTAACATTATCGTCATTGTAATTACTAATAATATTTCCAATGAAAATTCAATAAAAAATCCCAACATGTATTAAATAAAATAAAAATGAACAAATAAAATACTAGAGGAGTACCCCAAGGTTCGATCTTTAGATCTCTTTTGTACTCTTTATACGCTAATGATCTCCCAGAGCACCTTAGGTTTTCAAATATACATATGTATGCTGACGACACTCAGTTATATCTTAGTTGCAATAAAGATTCAATTAATTCAAAGATAAATGAACTAAATCGTGATTTAGAAAATATTTTTAATGGCTTAAAAATTAACCCCAAAAAATCAGTTTACCTTATTTTTTCTAAAAATAATATAATATTAGACAATGAGATGAATATTTCCATTGGTGGTTCGAAGATACGACTTGTGAACACAGCAGAAAATTTAGGTGTAACATTTAACAGTACTTTAACTTGGTCAGATCACATAAATCAAGCTTGTGGAAGAGTTTACAGTAAGCTACGTAATTTGTGGGCCACACAATATTTCACACCATTGAATATAGGAACTTTAATAGCTAAAACGTATCTTCTTCCAACAATCCTATATGGTGTTGAAATTTTTTCTGAATGTTCTTATCGTTACATGAGAAAACTAAACATAACATATAATAACATAGTTTGCTATGTCTATGGTTTAAAAAAATTTGTCAGAATAACACAATTCTCGCGAAGTTTCATGAGTTTGTCTTTTGATAATTTTTTAAAATTTAAATGTCTAGTTTTTCTCCATAAAATTATTGTTTCAAAGGAGCCAGAGTATTTATTTACCCGTCTTAGATTTGCTAGATCGCAAAGAGGTCGATCCATTATTCAGCTACGCCATCGAAATCATGCATCTGAATGCCAATTTTTCATCTTGAGCATACGTCTCTGGAATCAACTTCCGAATTATATTCAAAACACAAACAACGCAATAGTTTTTAGGAAATTACTTAACAACTACTTAAGTGACTAATTTTTCTCTTTTTAAATTTTAATTTTTATCCAAGTTTAATATTATTATTACTTTCTTTTTTAAATATTCTTATTATTTTATGTTTTTTTTTCATCATATTTAATCAATTATTAATTATGTATTTGTGTAAATTTTGATAACTTGTCTAAATTTTGTATTAAATTATTCTGACTATCCTGATTCTAATACTATAATTTATAAGATAATTTGTCTTGTTGTATTAGAAAATCAATAATAAATAAATAAATAAATTTCTATGAAGTGACAAAGGAACATTAATTAACATCATCAAAACTTAAAAATTTCAACATTACGGCAGAATCTTGACCAATGTACCCTATGAGGTAACCTGCAGGAATTTGGTGGCAATTTTTCCAACAGTTCAGATACAAAGTCTTGTCAAATTATAAGTGGTACAAGACGTTATGAAACGTGACTCCTAAATAGATTTAATTGTCCTACAAAATATACAGTTAGTCCAGAGTTAGAGAGGTTCCCAGGGAAAAACTTGAGTTTTTGTAAGCAGCACACTATTTTCGTGCAACACAAAAGCTCTTAATAGTAAGTACACAAATGTTGCCTAAATAAATTCATATTTGTATGACAGAAAATGTTAAGTTTTTATTAAACAATGAATTTTTTGCACTTCCCCTTACAGTAGTGCATTCCAAAAAGCACAACTGTAAGGCAGAGATAACAAAAATTTAAATTTGCGAGGAGTTACGACGAATTACGAATATAACACGGTATGATTTTAGAATATCTACACTACGTAGAAATAATCGCCTAAAAGGAAATGCTACAAAGTGAGACATCGCGAACAAATATCATTTCATACGTAAGCAGGTTTGTAAGCAATAACAACTCGTCATTCCCTTAGAAACCTGCATACGACAAAGCAGTATTTTTTGCTGGGTTAGTATTATAGTTACTGGCACTGAATAAGCATGTTAGGGTTAGGTCGACCACAAATCACAGATTATCGTATCAGTGTCAAAACACTTAAGTGTCAGTAACACTTAAGAACTATTTACGTGTTAAGTCATGCGCTAGTTGCCTTTTCCCTAGGGTGCTGATAGCAACAGTCAAACTGGAATTGTTCTGAATTTACAAAACACTTAGCTTCTGTGCCAATCTTACTAAACTCACGTGAAATTAGCTGAACTGCAGATAAATTGTGTCTTTTTATACTATTGAGAAAATCCGAACCCTTCTATGTGTAAGTGTATTGCCGCTCCAATCTATACATATAATACGACAGTAACTCATTTGCTGTCTGTCTGTCTGTTTCCGCACTACGTAGAAAGTACTGGCTGGATTTTAACCAAATTTTGTTCGTATCCTGATTCCAATACAAGATACTTTTTTTTTAGCAAAAATATCTTATTTCCAGGAGAAAGTGGAGAAATAGCAGTGAAAGTACTCCGATTTTTTTTTTACCGATTTAAAGGTACTGCATTCTTTAGGGCATATTTTATTTTAAAGACGTTTGCGCAACAGATGGCGCTGTTTTAAAATTATCACAAAATTTTTTCCAATATTTGATTTTTTATGTATTTCTGTCTGTGGTCGCATCACGTACCTGATTCCAATATAGGATACTTTATTCAGCAAAAATATCTTATTTCCAAAAGAACGTGCAGAAAAACAGTGAAAGTACGCCGATTTTTTTCCGACTTAAAGATACTGCATACTTAAAGGCATCTTTTATCTTTGAAAGCGGGATATTTTAAATACGGTTACGCAACAGATGGCGATGTTTCAAAATAATAATAAAATATGAATTGAAAGTGACATATTTTAAACATGGTTGCTTAACAGATGGAGCTGTTTTAAAATCATGAATTTTATCCAGGGATGGGTACCTTTTTATAAAGTAAATAGAAACTTAAAATTTGGTGTGAATTACTGTCAAAGCCAAATCGAACGAAATATTATCAGGGCGCAAACAAGGCTATTGGGCACAGCTAGTTCAACTCAATGCATATAATAACGGTCGTTGAATAGCAACATTAGTTATAATATAATTTTCAAGACAACTAAACTAATTCAGGATCTAATCTTATAACACCCGAGTTTGTAGCACAATCCCTGTTACAGAAATCCAATTAGAATTTGCAGCATATGCTCGGATGAAAATTATTACGATAAAAAAAGACAAAGGAGAACAATTCGTATTCCACTACCTGTCTCTTTCCACAAATAGGGAAGATTTTCATGGCAATACGATGCTGCATGACTTAGATGGCAGTGATTTTGGAAGGATTTAACTGGGCTTTAGGATAGTTTAGGTTTAAACCGAGCATGGGGTAGTAAGAGTTCCCAAGATTCTCGAACTATTATTTTTCAGGTTTCACAGAGACACCTCTTATAATTAAATTACGCGTAACTTTACGTATGTGTTTATGCCCTTTTTCATTAAACCCTTAGATAATTCCAATACATTTTTTTATTTAATTTTGCTATATTAATAAATTTATAAAGTTAGTTAGATTATAACATTTTTGTGTTAGTGATGCATACTTTAATGCGCAAAAAAGATATGTCAATGTCACGTATAAAATCAACTTAAAACCCCCTTTAAATAGTAAAATTTTATCTTAAGCATTATTAATTAATGGCTTTTAAAATTACTCTTTTTATCTTTGCAGAAAAAATAATTCATAAAAAGAATGAGAGAAAACTTATAACATTGAAAATCAATTATTACAATAATTAAAGATACGGCTGAAAGTATGATTTAGGAAAAAAAACATTACAACAATTTGTGAAAAAACAATGCAACTTAAACAAATAAATACAACAAAATCTCGAAATTCCAGAAAATAAATTTACCAGCGCCTAAATTAAAGCAATTTTTTTGAATAATAAGCAAGAATTAAATGAATCCGTTAAAACTTAAGACAAGAACAGTTTGAATGTTTAGTGAAAAGCTAAATATTTAATATTTATTTAATATAAATATATCAAGGAAATAAAATTCCACCACAAAAATATTGTAAAAATATTGCAGATAAAACTGTTTAATAACTTTTAATCGTAGACATAGTTTGGAAGCTATGGAAATGTTAAACTAAGAAACGCTCGAACATATAGAACAAAATATTTTGAGATTTAAAAAAAAAAAAATATAATTTTTAAAGATACAGATTACTTGGCTGTAGCGGCTGTTCATTTGAGAAATATAAAACCACTTAAAATGGTTCGTTCTTAAGTTATAATTTAAATAAGCAAGAAGCGACAAAGAAAATATAAAACTACTTTTAAAGCAACGCCTAAAAATATGCTAGAATAATTTTTGTTTAATTTAAACTGTTAAAGAATTAATTAACTTGAAACAATTTAAAACATATAATTTAAAAAAAAGGTAATTCAATTTAGACTTACAACACTTTCTTAAAAATTTAAATATTTTTATATAAAAATTGCCTAAACATATGCTACACTATTTTCAATTTGTTAGAAATTAACTTAAATATAAAAAAAATTCATATCATTTAGCTATTTAAAACAAACGGAAATTAAACAAAATTTTCAAGTAATAACAAAATTAAGAAATAATTACTAAAATTAAAAAATTTTTTTTCGAGAAAAATTAAAAAAAAATCTGTTTGGTAAAAAATAAAAAAAAATTTGGAGGAAAATTTTAAAAAAATTTTATTTCCAAATTGAAAAATAAAATAACGCTCGCTTAATGTAGTAACGGTTGTGAACAAGAATTTTAAAAGCGGAAATTAATAACGTAATGTAAACATAACGTAACGTTACTTAATAAAAACGTAACTGAAATCAGGCTCTAAAGAACAATAATATTTATAATAAAAAACTTAAATTTAATATAATAATGTTCTTCATTTATAATCTAAAACCCAAAAGCAATCATATCATTATTTAACATTTTTTCTAAAAAGAAAAACTATTTTGAATACAAAAACAATTGACAGCAAAAATAAACCACAAATTTGACCAAAACTTTACACACAAAAAAAGAAAAAAAAATTGTTTCCAAAATCTACTCAATTTAACAATTATATGCAAAAAAAAAACTACCGGCAAGCATAACTATTTGTTATACAGCCTTTGAATTTTTCAATTGAAACTCAAATTTTGTCTAATTTGATTAGCAGCAGCCACAGCAAAAACCATCACTTAGTGTTTGAAATAAATTTATACCAATTAAATTTATTTAAATATAAAAACCAAAAAAGAAAAAAACATTTTATATATAAGTGTTTGTAACTTTATGTGTATTTTTGTGTAATACATTTAAAAAATATTTTACAAAATAATATATAACAATTTCCAACAAAACTAGTGCATATTATCTCTCCACACACACACACACGCACTCACAAGGCTAAGGGTGTTATTGTGTTTATGTGCGTTATTTTATGTTAAGTGTTCGTATATATTTATGTGAGTGTTTAAATTAAAATAAAATAAATATTTAAAATAATTAAAATAAATACAAAAAAAAAACATAAAACGAAATAATAAATTGAGCGGTAACAACATAAATTTCAATTATCAAACTGTTAATTGAATTTTATAGCAACAACGACATAATCAACATTATCAATATCTAAATTACAATCAATCAATAACAGCAAACATATACAACAGACATAATACAATGGGTAAGTACGTATTCATTTTAAAATATAAATTATAAATATATTTTATATATGTAAAAATAAAAATAAAAACCTTTGAACTGGTCAACGATATATAACTCCCGTCCTTGGTTAAACATTTATTTTAAAATTCTTTCTTTGCCTTAAGTTTATCCTAGAGAAATTTTAAATAAATCAATGTTAAGAATGAATAAAAAACCCTTTGAAATTAATTCCAATTTTTTTTGCTAAATTCTAAAATAATAAAATATGTAAAATCCAATGTTAGTTGAAAGATTATTAAATATTTTATACTAAAAAGAATCGAAAACAAATATTAAGTATAGAAATGAAAATTAAAAAAAAAAAAAATTGAAATAAAAAAAAAACAATATTAAATTATATTTAATGAAAAGCACAAAAATAATCCAATCCCATATCTGAGTAAAATCGAGTATATTTAAGTTTTTTTTTTTATTTTATTTTTTTTTAAATGTACATACACATACACCTTTGAGAAAAAGAAAATTTTTAAATATAAAAGGAAAAACTGACTTTTTCGGGGAAAAAGTGACTTTTAGGAGGAAAAGTAAATGACAAAAAAAGAAAAAAATTTTGTAAAAAAAAAAAATATTAAATTATATTTAATGAAAAGCACAAAAAGTGATCCAATCCCATCTCTGAGTAAAATCAAGTATATTTTTTTATATTTCCTTTTTTCTGAAAACCGCAAGTTTTAGATATAATTTTTGTAAGAAAAATTGACTTTTTGTAAAAAAAAAGTGACATTTTGTAGGAAAAAGTGACATTTTGTAGTAAGAAGTGATTTTTTGTAGGAAAAAGTGACTTTTTGTAGGACAAAGTGACATGTTGTAGTAAGAAGTGATTTTTTGTAGGAAAAATGACATTTTGTAGTAAGAAGTGATTTTTTGTAGGAAAAAGTGACTTTTTGTAGGACAAAGTGACATTTTGTATAAAAATGTGACATTTTGAAGAAAAATTTGACTTTGTGGAAAAAAGTGACTTTTTGTAGAAAAAGTAAGTTTTTATTTTGAAAAAGTGATTTTTTAGGAAAATGTGTTTTTTGTACGAAAAAGTGACGTTTTTTAGGAAAAAGTTTTTTTCTGTAGTTAAAAGGGACGGTTTGAAAAAAATGATTTTTTGTAAGAAATAGTGATTTTTTGTAAGAAAAAGTGACTTTTTGTAGCAAAAATGACTTTCTGTAGGAAAAGTTGACTTTTAGTAGGAAAAAATTGACCTTTTGTAGGAAAAACGGACATTTTGTAGGAAGAAGTGACTTTTTGTAATAGAAAATTACTTTAAATAAAATGTGACTTTTTGAAAGAAAAAGTGACTCTGTTTGAAAAAGTGACTTTTTGTAGAAAAAAGTACTTTGGAAGGAAAATGTGACTTTTTATAGGAAAAATAATTTTTTTTTTTGGAAAAAGTGAAATTTTTTCAGGAAAATGCGTCCTTTTGTAGGAAGTAGTTATATTTTTTGGGTAATAGTAACGTTTTGTAAGAAAAAGTGACATTTTATAAGAAATAGTGACTTTCTGTAAGAAAAAGTGACTTTTTGTAGAAAAAAATAAGTTTTCTTTTTTGGAAAAACTGAGTTTTGAAAAGTGAATTTTTTAACGAAAATGTGTTTTTTTTTTTTTGGAGGAAAGAGTGACATTTTGTACGGAAAAATGTTTGAAAAAATAACTTTTTCAGGAAAGGTGACTTTTTGTAAGAAAATGTAAAATTTAGTGAAAATAGTGACATTTTGTTGAAAAAGGTGACATTTTGTAGGAAACAGTGACTTTGTAGGAAGAAGTGACTTTCTGTAGTTAAAAGTGATTCTCTTTAAAAAAATGACTTTTGGTTATAAAAAGTGACTTTAAAGGAAAAGGAGACTTTTTGTAGGAAAATGTGAAGTTTTTGTGGAAAAAGTAACCTTTTGAAGGAAAAAGTGACTTTTTGTAAGAAAAAGTGACTTTGTACGAAAAAATAACTTTTTGTAGGAAATAGTAACTTTGTGAGAAAAAGTTTCTTTTTGTGAAATTTCCTATTAGGAAACCGTAACATTTTGTATGAAAAATTGCCTTTTTGTAGGAAAAGTTGACGTTTTGTAAGAAAAAGTATGTTTTTGTAGGAAAAAGTAACTTTTTTTTAGGAAAAAGTGACTGTTTTAAGGGAAAAGTTTCTTTTCATAGGAAAAATTGTGTAAAAGTGGCTTTTGTGAAAAAATTACTTTTTGTAGTAAAAAGTTTGTTTTTGTGAAAAATTTCTTGTAGGAAAAGTGACATTTAGTAGGGAAAATTTACTTTTTAGGAAAAAGTGTCTGTTTTTAGGAAAAAGTGACTTTTTGTGGGTAAAAGTGACTTTTTGTGGGTAAAAGTGACTTTCTGTTGGAAAACGTGACTTTTTGTAAATAAAATTAGTAAAAGTTACTTTTTGTTGAATATATAATTTTTTAATAGTAATATTTAAGGCGAAAATGATTTTTGGTTGAAAAATTTTATTTTTTGTGGAAAAGTTAACAATAAAAAAAAAAAAACAAGACGAAGCTATATAAGGTAGAATCACCTCGACAACAAATACAACTGCTAAAAACAACCAAATGCATTTTTTGTACGTTAAATGTACAGAAAACGCTAAAAACACTAACTAAAATATGACATCTTTTTTCTTTTTCCCAATTAAAAATAAAATATAAGATTTTTTGATAGCTGGTTGGCACATAACAAAGTAAAGCCATGCTGCTACCTAGTAAAATGAATTCGCCTTGAAAAATACACTTTTGTGATGGTATGATGGAAAAGTATGGTCTTATTTAAAGTGCCTGTTTTATGCTAAAAGTGACTTTTTGATTCCAGATGTGACTTTTTGGTATGATGGTGCTACACTATGGCAAAAAGAAAATTTTTTTGGTGAGAAATATATTTTTAGTGAGATATATATTCTTTGTTAAAATTTTATTTATTTTGGAAAATCAAGTTTATGGAAAAATATATATATTTTTTTGGAAAAATTTTTTTGTAGGCATAAATGATTTTTGGAAATGATTACTTTTTGCAGAAAAAATTTAAGTTTTGCGAAAAAGGTAGTTTTTGGCAATTTTTTTTTTAGCGTGATAAAGACACCTCCTTGAAAGAATGCAGTTAATTAATGCATAATGTAGAATTAATTTTTTAAGCGTGTTTGATACTTATGGACGGATTTGGGCCTCTGGCATATATGAACCAAAAATTAAAATCTTAACAGGAATATTTTTGAGACTTGGTCGAGAATTGCAGTAGTCCTTCGATTGTGGGGCTGCTAGTTTATACTTTATTTTCACGCGGTGTTAAGACCCCCGTCAGATAAGGGCCAACAACGGCTAGATGCTGACGTTAATCCTGATCACATCAGACCTTTGATGTTATATTCTTGAATTTAATTAATTTTTTTTTGAAAAAAAATATTTGAGGTTTTTTTATATTTACACAGAGGAGCCTAAGCTAAATGTAGATTTTCTCTTAAACTCTCTAAATAAAATTTCACAATTAACATTAAGTTTTTTGTAAATTAAAAATTTATTGATACATTTAAAATTTTTTCAATTAAGCAGATTAAGTATTTAATTAAAAAAAACGAAATTAACAATTGTTTGTTATTAACATAAACCTTTAAATATGTTCAAATAGCATTTATCTTAAATTTTATGTTTAATGAAAAAAAATAAGAAAAATTAACAAAAAATAAATATAAATTTTGTACGTTATCCTATTATAGCATAAGTTTTTTCTGTCAATTTCAAACTTCAGTGCTTTAGAAAATGCAATTATTGCAATTTTTGTTACGTATTTACAGCATTATTAGAATCCAAAGCCCAGACAGACGTGTGCAATAGCATGAACATGCATGTTGCATGTAACAGGCAGTTACAGCGACACTAGCAGCAGCATCAGTAGTAACACAACAATAACTACAAGATTTAACAACAAATTGCAACATTTTTATGCATCATTACATGAAAAGGAAATCAATTAAAATTTTAACATGATTTTTACATGATACATCTGGGTGAGAAAAACATACGAAAGGAAAATTCTGACAAAAAATTAAAACTACTGACTACCAAAGTAACAGAGATGTTTATAAAATGTAAATATAAGACTTTTAAAAATGTAATATAAGTGTTCGTTAAACATAAGTTTATTTGAAAAGAATATCTTTTTGGAAACTTTAAGAGGTTTTCCTGAAAACAATAGAAATTAATATTTCGGAAAATATAATTTTTATAAAAAGAGTACATTTTTGCAAAAAGAAAAAATACCATTTAAGAAAACAATAATAGATATGTTGAAAATAGTTTTAGTCAAAGGAAATTAAACTTTTTGTAAATCTTTTGAAATAATTAAAATCATACTTTTTTTTTGAAAAAATTACTTTAAAAAAAATTAAATTTTTCAAAAAAGTACTTTAAAGAATAAATATGTAATTTTTTAAAGAAATACGTAAAAATTCATCTTCAACTTTTTAAAAGGAAAGATTTTCAAAAAGTGCCCTATAAAAGTGTCTTTACAAAATACCCTTGAACAAAAAACTTTTTAAAAGGTACCTTTTATAAAAAATACATTTACATCAAATGACTTCTTATACACTATAATTTTTCTAAAGGTCCTATTCTTACAACATCTTTTAATAAACGCCCTTTTTTAATTTTTCTTTTTTAAACAGTACATTTAAAAAAAGCACTTTTTTAAAGAATTTTTTTTAAAAAAAGTACTTTTTATAAACGTACCTTTTGCAAAAGGTATTTTTAAAGAAGTACCTTTTATAAAAGTAGCTTTTTGAAAAGTTGACTTTTAAAAGTTGACTTTAAAATATATAAAGAATGTGTTCTTTAAAAAAAATTTTAGTTTAATGAAAAAAATACCTTTTAAAAAAATACCTTTTAAAAAAATACCTTTTGAAAAAGTACCCTCAAAAGAGTACCTTTAATAAAAGTAGCTTTTTGACAAAATGTGTTTTAAAATATATCTTTTTAAAGAATGTGTTGTTCAATAAAAAAATAATTTTAAGGAAAAAATAATTTTTAAAAAAGTACCTTTTGCAAAAGTACCTTCAAAAGAGTACTTTTCATAAAAGTAGGTTTTTGACAAAATGTCTTTTAAAATAAAACTTTTTAAAGAATGTGTTCTTCATTAAAAAAATTAATTTAAGTTTTACTACCTTTATTCCTATATAAAGTTCTTTTCTATAAAACTTGAGTTTTTTATACCCTTCACTACAGGTGGAGGTGTAATTTGACAATATTCATTTCCGACCCCATAAAGTATGTATATTCTGAATCCTTATACATAGAAAATTTGATTGAGCGATGTTCGCCTGTCCATGTCGCGTAGTAATGTCATTTGCCCACCAATCTATCAGGCATCGTTTCGAAAATTTTGGGATTGCAATTCAGCAAACATCGGATCAAGCCCACCTATATTTTTTCATGTTTTTTTAATTTTTTTTCGGTTTTAATGATTCTCTTTTGTTTTTTAGTTAAATAAATTTTGCAAAAATGGTTCTAAATTAAAAAAAAAATTTAATAAAATTTATAAAAAAAAATTAGAAATATTTTTTTCAATATTTACAAAGAAATGTACAAAATAACTTCAAAAAGATATTTTTACAGAAAATTTTTCGAAAAACATTTTTTAAAAAAATTTCCAAAAGACTTTCGAATTAAATTTTACAAAAAAATTTAAAAAATATATTTTTTCAAAAAATTTTTGCAAAAATTTTTACAAACAATTTTGGAAATATTAAAAAAAATCAATATTTCTATGAAAATGAAAATCATGAGTGTAACATAACATATTTTCAATATTGAGAATATATGTATATGGAGAAACATATTTTTTGAAATGCGTTTGATTCTTTAATAGATGAGATCTCTGTTTTAAAACCTAGGTGCATTAAACACATAGACAACATCAGGATACCAACTACAAACTTTCAAAAATAAAATACACACGTTGAAAGGTAAACGATTATTTTGAAGCCAGTACAGCTACCCACCAAACCAAATGTTTCGATTTTTTCTGAAGTCAGAGTTTTCGTAAAGAATTCGTTAGGACATTTCGGTAGTTTCTCTAAAATCAGACTTGTCGTGACGAATTCGTTAAGACATTTCGGTTGTTTGTCTGTACAAATAAAAATATATGAAGCTTGGAATTATATGTAAGAAAATAAAAATCAAGATTGTATTACATACATAAATAAAAAATAACAATAGTAAATACGAAAAATGGAATAAATACATATGTACATGCTAGATGGACAATTGAAATCGAATTGATTACGGTAAAGTATTGCCTTGAATACCAAATTTTTAATTATATTCACTTTCAGAGATCGAAGTTCTAGCTTATACGGAGGTACAGAAAATAATCATTGCGATTTTGTACCTACATGACGTTACGATTTCGTACCTATATATCGTTAAGATCTCGTTACTACATATCATTGCGATTTCGTTCCTACATATCGTTGCGAATTCGTGTCAACCCTTTCATATAAAAATCGTTACGATTTCGGTTCCGAAATCGCAACATTTTGTCGAACAGTCGTTACGAATTCTTTACGAAATCGGAACATTTGGTTTGGTGGGTACATGGCTACACGACACGCTGTGGCTGTAGTCAACTTTCGCTAATTTCTATCTTTATATGTGACAATTTTATTTTGTTCAACAAAAGAAAATGTCACAAAATTTTTGTCACAAAAAGTTAAGGAGGAAATATTTATTATTTTTTGAAAAAGTTATTTAATTTTATAAAAGCAAAAAAGATATTTCTACACGATCGTAGAGTTTACGATGTAGCTGTCGTCTTCAATATCATAAATTAAATACACGGTGACAATTGTAGCCGACGGAATTTGTTTAAATTTAGCTGCGTAGCCGCTGTCTTCTATTTTTTAAAGCAAGAATAATGAGTTTTTCTCATACGACTTATTTTAATTTATGTAACGACTCAACAATATGAATAATGCTGGACATGTCTGTCTAGATAAAATCACCGTGGTGAAGGGTATAGAAGATTCTGCAAGGCCGAATATAGCACTCTTATTTGTTTAAGTAATTTTTTAATAACCACATCCTTTAATCAAGTGCTCTTTGTGAAGAATGTATCTCTTTAAAATAAGTATTTATTTGATAAATATATTTCTGTAAAAAATACCTTTTTGTAGGAAGTACCTTTTTCAAATAAGTACCTTTTTGAAAAAAGAACCTTTTTGAAAAAGTTTTTTTTTTAATAATCTTAGCGAAAAAAGTATCCTTTTAAAAATATTATCTGTCTTAAAAAATATTTTTTTGAAATATGTACTTTTTAAAAAAATACTCTTTGAAAAACTTTCTTTATTGAAAAATTTTTTTATAGAAAATTTATTTTTTTATAGAAAACTCTCTACTACCTCTGTGACAGTTTTCTATAAAAAAATAATTTTTCAAAAAAGTTAGTTTTTCAAAGAGTAATTTTGTAAATGAATATTTGAAAAATATCTCGTGGGAAAATCTCCCTCTTAGAAAAATAACTTTTATTATAAAGGATTCCTTTCTGCAACTTACATAAGATGTATTTTTTGGAAAAAATTAGCTACATATTTAAAAAAGTGCGGTTTTTCGAAAAAAAAACCATCTGAAAAAATTTTAGAATTTCTTTTAAAAAAAGTTTTACTGAGCCGCTCGCAATTAGCCAGCGTAATGGCAACTTCTAACGATACATTTTGTAAGTCTAGGATTTCCAATCACACAGAAATAAGTATTTGCCGCAATTAAAGGTTTTAATTAGTTTCAAATTTATATTTAGTTAAATTTTTAATTGATTCAAATATTAATTAATTAATTCAATCATTAATTCATTCAATTATTATTAAATTCAATTATTAATTAATTAATTTATTCAATTGCTAATTAGTTATTATTTAATTAATTCAATTATTAATTAATGAATTAAGTTTTAAATAATTATTATTTAATTAATTAAGTTTATAATTGAATCAATTAAAAATATAATTAAAATTGTTAATTAAAACCTTTACATTGTGCAAAAGGTTTTTTTCTGTGCTGTGAAAACCACCCTGTACTTCTACAGCATTCTGTCTGTGGCGCATTCTTGAGTTACCCTAGTTTCTAAATAAATATATGCATCTGCTGTTATGAAGAGTTGGAAAGTCGCAGACTAAATATTGTACTAACTCTTCCTTCTAGTTTACCATAGTTTCCAAAGTTTTCCTAAACAGGATACCAACATGGTCCAACATAAGCCCAGTCGTACAATGTTTTGTATTGATGCCTAATAAAGCCATATCGCGTTTCTTCTAATGTCCAAAAAGAGCTTTAAATTTCCTGCAAATGGAAATTCAGAATATTTGCGTACCGCTGCCTTAATCGCCTATTCTTTGGTCGTGTTTGATAATAGTACCAGTCAGTCTATCAAGGCATGCGATAGTGCGCTAGTCTATCAGTCTTGTGGTTTCGGGTTTGATACCCAACAAAGACTCTGGCTGTCTTCTTGTACGTAGCTTAGTAGGTAGTGTTGCCTTAAAAAAAATTAGAACAAGAAGATATGAAGGCATTGTTGTGATTTTAAAACGTTCAAATCCGAGAAGCTTCTTTCTTATTCAAAGTCCATCTTGGTTTTACCAATAACCGTGCAAGTACGGCTTTCAATCGAATGTATGCAAGATTTGTTACTTTTGAATCTCATGCTTTGAAAAATTCGCCCAAGAAATAATTTTCTTAGTCTCTCTTGCAGCCTGATGTATACCTTGACGTCCACTTGAAATACAAAAGAAACATCGTACAATCTTATTGAGACCGAGTCGCCGATAACATTAGACAACATTTTCGAACCAGTACCGGTCGGTGTTAGTCTTAAAGTTGTCTGTGATGATAGAAACTCCGCTGCCATATTTACCCCGCTCCTTAACAGAAAACATTTTGTCGAAGTCCATAACAAGAGTTGTATCGTACATCTGATGCCAAGGGCACACCAGATTTTCAGAGTCTTATTAAAGTGCCTTTGGAAAGAATATAATTTTCAAGAATTAATTAAGCATAAGAAGGTACCTTTAGCAATTTCTTTTGTAATTTTATGAGAGCTAGTACTAGTAAAGGCCTTTTCACACTATAATACAAGTATTAACATCTATCTTCTATATATATAAAGCACAAAATGTGTTTGTTTTTTTGTTTGTCGGAAATGATAAATTGCGACAGTGATCATGGTACCCCCTCATACAAAGTAACAACTTATTATCCTGGATCTAGAGAACTGCAATAGGTAGCGTCTTAGAATTTTACATCAGTAACCACCATATTAATATACATTGTGTAGAGAAACATAGACTAAATTGCATATCATATCTTGGTACGCAAGATTGTTTCGAAATATTTTGCAACTGCTCGCCAGTTATTTTCTTCTGCTATCATGCTATCGATAATATTTTCGACCGTTAATAGTCCGGTGATGGTCACCAGTTTTATAGCCATTCCCATTATAACTAGTATAGCGCTTACGGACACCGTACGATACGCAGATGTTACCCGTAGTGCGGCTGTTCTTTGCACGGCCAGCAGTGCCTTCGCTCTTTTCTTCACCTTTATAATTTCGCCCCATATCTCGCTTCCATAATGGAGAACACTCTTACTCGCCTCCATCAGGATCTTACTCTTGGTTGGTAGCGGTCCGTCTATGTTAGCCATCAATCGGCTCAGCTGTCCTGTGATCTTCGAGGCTTTGTTTATGGCATAGTGGATCTGTAATTTTGCACGATTAATACGATTAACACCTATGTTAATGCGCATAGTCTACGAAATTACAAACTGGATTAAGGAAGTGGACATGGTACCTTCTATACATAGTGAAAATTTATTATCGTGTTCCTGCAGAACTACTAAAGTCTTGAAACTTTACACAAGTAACCCTCAGAGTAATATGCATAACCTTGCAATATACAGACTGGATTGGGACAGTGGGCGTGGTACCTCCCATATTAAGTGAAAAATTCTTATCGTGTTATTACGCATAGTCTAACAAAAACAGATTGGATGGGAACAGTAAGCGTCATACAATGCATATAAACTAGAGTTAAAGGTTGGCCATTCTTTTCCTACAAGTGTTTATTGTATTTTTTTGGGTGGGTGTAGCAAAACGCACAGTGGATAGCTAGTTTTTAAATAAAATGTCACCCTGATCTAATTGCTGTTTGAAATTTTTCAAAACACAATATCCACTCATCATTTTCCGGAAAAATATGAATACTTATATTATAGCAAAGGCCATTAATCGGGTAGCCTCACTACGGAGGAGAAATATTAAGGCGAACATTTTAATTTTTTTATGGATTACAATTTTTCCCTTTCAATAGTAGTGTAACTGTCAAACTTCATATAAAAAATAAATTAAAAATTTTCGCTTTAATATCACACTGTGTAATTTTTTAAGTCATGGCAAAATAACCATATACGGACACCACTACGTAATAAAAGATCAAAAAAAAAGACTCCTGTCTCCCACTTTGGGCCCTCAAAGATGTGGGGCCTCGATGTCATTTTTGCAAAAAATTATCATTTACTCAAGCTCATATTTTGCAAACCCTTTGAAATTTTGATATACTCTTTCAGGCAAAGTTGTAGCTCTTGTCATAAAGAACAAAAATTGTTAACATATAAAATCAAAAAAAACTTCATCTTCAAGGTCAAAATCGCAAAAAACTTTAAAAAATTCAATTTTTTTACCTTTTTTCCCCTGTTCAGGTCCATAGGTAGCAAACCGTTCAAAATTCAAGGAAACAATCAACCACAAAAATGAACCTAAGATCTCAGTAAACAACTTTCTAGAACATATGAACTTCCTAGGAATGATTCTTAACACCGTTTAGGTAGCGCTTATGTGGTGGCAAAAGTGAAAAATTTCCCGAAAATTTTTTAATTTCATTTGTTTTTTCTTTACTTCAACATTGAGATACTATAAAGCCTTCTCCCGTAAGTGAGTTGTTTATTTTTGTTCTTTATGACAAGAGCTACAACTTTGCCTCAGAGAGTATATCAAAATTTCAAACGGTTTGCAAAATATGAGCTTGAGTAAATGTTCATTTTTTTGCAAAAAAAAAAAAATGATCACTTTTGCAAAAAATTATCATTACCCCACATCTTTGAGGGCCTATAAAAAAAACCTGGAGGACTTTGGGCAAAACTGGGAGACAGGGGTCTTTTTTTTTGGTCTTTTATCACGTATTGGTGTCAGTATATGGTTATTTTTTTCCGTGTTGCACTGTGCATTTCCCCTCCGTAGTGAGGTTACCAGATGAATGTGGCTTGTGTTATAGTGTAAAACGGCCTTAAATCTCGTTTTAAATTTATACATTTTAAATTTTATTTTTTTTTTTCTAGAGAAATATGTTTCACTTTGCAATCTGTTGTAGAAATATTTAAAAATACATTTAAAACATTTTACGAAATTCTTGTGACTGATAAACGAATACAACGATTTCAATGAAAAATACAATTTAACCAAAAATAAAAACATAAAACAAATTTTTTAAATAAAAAGTATAAAATAAAAAATAAAAAAATGTCCATGCAATGCTTTTTTTTATTATATGCCATGAAAATAAATAAATAAATAAATATATAGTAAATATTATACAAAAATAACAATGTGAAGCCACATATTGAATCGAAAAATTCAATTCGCATTCACAGGCAAAATCAATGTGAGCGCATTTAAGGCCGGACAAATAAGGATGTCTTTAAAAAATATAAATAAAAACAAATCATCAACATGCAACAAAATTTTGTTTTAAAGCACCAAATTGCAATAAAATACACAGTAAAACAATACAGTGGACTCGAAGAAAAAACAACGCAAAAGAGGAACATTTTCTGTTTTTTTTTTGAAAAATGAGAAAAATGACTACAATCATTCAGTCAACTAAAACAAAATTCAAATGAAATGTACGAAATAAAAGAAAAATATGTTGACTGCAATATGCATCAGAAAAATAAAAGATTTTTTTGTATCCTTGCTACTATTTTTTCCAGCCTAGAGAGTGTGTCTGTAGTTGTCCCATTGAAGTGGTGGTAGTAAAAATGTTCTTTTTAAATAAAAATCAAATATCGTTCATTGATTGCTCGTTTCAAATTGATGTTTTACTTTGTTTTGCTGCCTCGTCGTCATCGCTTTTAATTTTTATAGAGTTTTATTATATTTTTCTTTCGATTTTTTTAGGGTTTAATTTGACCAGTCAATCGATTGCGTTGCATTTATAAAAATTTGTTTAGAAGCCGTATTTTTAATTAATATTGTACTGTTCAATTTCAACATAAGAATTGATTCTAAACAATTGATTTTTTTTTAAATCATAAAAGAGTATATTTCAGTATCTCCACCTAATAAAACTTTAAAGCATGCCTCTCCGCAGTGGCCAAAATGAACAATTTTTCCAACAAGAAGATAACTTTTAATAAATCTAATTTAAAAAAAAATATTTTTTAGGAAAGATATGATTGAAAGGTTTTGTTTTTAGGTATATCTATAAAAAGAGAAAATGTTCAGTAAGAGATTTATAGAAAAACTAGCACATGTCCTGTGCGTTCTGACAATAATTTGTTCGAGTTTGCAAGTAAACCACATCCATCCCTGGATAAACTAGTTGTGTCCGCCACGTCGTGGATGACCTGATAATATTGTGCTCGATTTTGCATTGAAAGTATTCCACACCAATTGTAAGACTTACTTTTAGAGTGCTTCAGTTATGGTTTATGTATTTATTTTATATGAAGGTACCCATTCCTGTCTAAAATTGTAAAATTTATAAAAAAATTTAAAATTCTTAAAGTTATTGTAAAGCTGTGTAAGAGATGTTAAAAATATTTTAATAACAATGTAATTCCATAAAGTAAAAATACAAATTAAATACAAATTTTATTCAACTGGCGCCATCTGTTGCGCAATTTTGATTCAAATATCCCACTTTCAAAAATTAAAGGTGCGCAACCTTGTTTAAAATATCTCAATATTTAAAATATCCTATTTGTAAAAATAGAAGGTGCGCAACAGTGTTTAAAACATCCCAGTTTTAACCCGACAATTTCAATACCTTTAAACCGAAAATTGCGTACTTTCACTGCTTTTTCTCCACTTTCTCTTGGAAATGAGATGTTGTTGCGAAAAAAGTATCCTATATTAGAAGCAGGATGCTACGGTACCTCCTCACAAAATTTTGTTGAAATCCATCCAGTAGTTTTTACTTGAAGCGAACGCAAAAGAAAAGCAGACAGACAAAGTTACTATTTTATTATATGTAGAGATTCTGAAAATTATTGCAAAGCTCTCTAAAAGGTGTTGAAAATATTTTAATAACACTGTAATTCAACAAAGTAAAAATACAAATTTTATTCAATTGCCTATTTGACAGTAAGTAATTCATATTCTGTCATTATTTTAAAACAACGTCATCTGTTGCGTCACCGAGTTTAAAAAATATCCCGCTTACAATACATATTTTGTCATTATTTTAAAACATCACCGTCTGTTGTGTAACCGTGTTTAAAATATCCCGCTTTCAATTCATATTTCGTCGTTATTTAAAACTGCGCCATCTGTTGCGCAACCGATTTAAAAAATATCCGGCTTTTAATTCATATTATGTCATTATTTTTAAACAGCGCCATCTGTTGCGCAACCGTATTTAAAATATACCGCATTTATTTCATATTTCGTCATTATTTTAAAACAGCGCCATCTGTTGCGTCGCCGAGTTTAAAAAATATCGCGCTTTCAATTTATGTTTTGTCATTATTTAAAAACAGCGCCATCTGTTGAGCAACCGTGTTTAAAATACTCTGATTTCAATTCAAATTTTTTCATTATTTAAAAACAGCGCCATCTGTTGCATAACCGTGTTTAAAATATCCCGCTTTTAATTCATATTTCGTCATTATTTTAATACAGCGCCATCTGTTGCGCAACCGATTGAAAAATATCCATTTTCTCTTGGAAATAAAATATTTTTACGGAATCTGGATACTAAGGTACCTCCTCATTAAATTTTATTAAAATCAATCCAGTTATTTTTACAAGATGCGAACACAGGCAGAAAGACAGGAAATGAGTTACTGTTATATTATATATGTATATAGATTTGTTTTTTAACAACATTTTTTTATAAAATATTTTATTACCAAATAGTTTATTGTTTTATATAATTTTTTGTTTTTATATAATTTTTTTCATAAAATAAAAAAATTTCATAAAATAAAAACAAATTTCAGAAAATAAAAAAAGAATAATTTTTTTGATAAAATAAATGTTTTAAAAAATTGTTAACAAATTTGATATTGAAATTTTTGAGAAAGTTTTTTTTTTTAATTATATTTTGTAAATTTCACCTATTTTCCAATTTGGTATTTTTGTTTTAAATTATTCGCCTTAATTTAATAAAAGAAAATAAAAAAGTACTCTTTCAACCCTATTAGTAGTTAGAGAGAATTTTTAGAGAGAATTCTAATATAAAATTATTAATAGTTCGACTAATAAGTTTAAATAATCAATATTAAAAAAAAATCTCATACCTCTGAAGGATTCGAAGAATTAATTATTTATTTGAATGAGAAGAATAAATTTGAAAAAATATAAAAAATCCTTTTGTTTAAATGGTACTTAAAATCTCCTTTTAAGAAAGGTACCTTTTAGAAAAAAATACTTTTTAAGAAATTTAAAAGCAAGCAAGTACCTTTTAAGAAAGGTACCTTTTAGAAAAAAATACTTTTTGAGAAATTTAAAAGCAAGCCAATCTAAAAATATGTTTTATTATAAAATTAAAAAAAAAATATTTTTTTTTTGAAGAAAATTTATTTTTTCTTTGTAAATTTGAATAAAATTAAAAAAAAATATTTTTGATAAAAGTCCTATTTTTAAAAAAGTTTTTGAAAAAAACCATGCTTTTTAGAAATATAACTTTAAAAAATACAGAGGTAGCCCTTAGGAATAAGTTATTTTGAAATTAAAGTTTTTGCAAAAGGCAGATTTTTCAAATACTACTTTTTAAAGAAGTAACTTTTTATAAAATTATATTCTTTTTAAGACCGTAAAATACGTTTTAGAATTTTTGAAAAATAAAAAATTATTCAGCATAGTTCTTTCTACTACTTTTTAATCCTGTTTTAATTAAAAATAATATGTACCTTGTCAAATAATACCTTTTTTAAAATAGTGGGTTTTAAAAAGTATCTTTTAGAATTAGAAAAAAAAAACATTTATTGAAGATAGTTCTATCTAATACTTTTCAATCCTTTGTAATAAAAAAATAACTTTTTTTATAATAGAAAATCAGAGTCTTCATAAATTAAAAATTACGTTTGAAAGTTATTTCAGTTATTTAAATAAAAGATAAATAGTAAAGCATACTTACAGGATTAAAATTCAAGACCACTATTAATTGAAGCATACTTTTGGTATTTCAATGAACTTAAAAACAGTTGTATACTTTAAACATCAAATTCAAATAAAAACTTTCTATCTCTTATTTATTTAAAAATATAAATAAATGACCATAAAATAAAATATAATAAAATAAAATATATTTAACATGAACTTATAAATAAATGTCCATATATTGTAAATTTACTAACAAATTAAGCACAGCACAAATTGAATGAACAACAACAGAACAACAACAACAAAAATTCTTATCCAATATGTAACAATTTATGACAATAACAAATTGTAAAACTACTGGAAATTTTTGCGATTGAACTCAAATATGACCAATAAATGAACAAAATACAAAAAAAAAATGATAAAAACAAAATTTTTACTGACACAACACTTAAGCAAAAATACAAAATCATACAGGCTGTGGCTGGCTGGATGGATGGCTGGCTGGCTGCCCTTTTGTCTGTAGGCCAGGAGAAAGACATACAAATAGCTATAGAGGGCTATGAGTTGATGTAGACAAACATATGAGAAAAAAAAAGTTAATAGCACTGATTGTAAAGATACAATGAAAATTATGAACAATTTAACATTTACAACATAGGACAACGACAGCAGCAACAACAACACGAACATAAAGAATGAATAGTAAAAAATTGACTTGTTCAACAGCATTCACATACATACATACATACATATGTATTTATTTGAATTCGAACATAAATGGGTTGAACAAAAATTCAAAGGGGAACAATTAAAAAAAAAAAAAAGAAACTACGCAGACAAAGTGATACCCTACTTATTATAAAAGCAAAAAATCGGTTAATTTTTATCTGATAATAAACCCATATTGGGAATTCAAATACTCCTTATATGATTTAAATTATAATATTTTACTAATAATTTTATTAGTGTTTAAATAAAGTGTGCCCCAGTACGCTAGTAGGTAGTGTGCTAGTGTATTTATCTGGGTGTTGTAGGTTCGATTTCCACCAAAGGCTTCGAGCGTTTTTCTTACAACGGGTTACTATACTCGATAAATTAGGTTAGAATATAATTTGTAATTGAATTGCAAAATTTAATAATTAAAAAAATAAAAAATATCAATAATCAGCTTATTTCTAGGAATGAAACGATTCAAGTAAATACCAATAATCGATTTAATCGATACTTTCAGCATCGATAAGTAAACACCGACTATCAAGTTGATATTGGTTTAAAATATTCGTATTGGTTAAAAACACATTTGAAATATTTTGTTTAAAACTGTCACAGAATTCATGAAATGGGTTAAGAATACCCATTTTTTCAGATCCTAATAATTGTAGGGATTTGCAGAAAACAAGAAATTTTATTCAGGAGCACACTATATTTTCATTTAATGGATATGAAGTAAAATTCCCAAACTGAGATTTCGTATTTTGGCTACACTACAAACACCTAGCAAATGTCCAAAACCAGGGCACCTAGAGGTTCCAAAGCATATGAGTTGTTATGAAAAACGAATTTATTCTTTATAAGCTCTGAAAAGCAATACGCAATAATTTTGTATGTAACAAGGACAACATTAATGGTATATTTTACAATAATGAATAAAACAAACAACAAAGATCATCGCCAAGCATGCATTAGTTTTTGTTGTCGATCTATCTAAAAGTACCCCGTATGTAAACATTCATAAAAAATCAGTCAATTGTCAGTTAGTCTCACACACGTAGGATTCCGTACTGTGTTTAGTACGCCTTTAAAAATGCAAGTTGTTTATTTTTTCATGTCTTATGGGGCACCTTTTATTTTTAAAATCAAAGTCATATTCGCGAAAATTGCATCGCTATTGGAATACCCTTTAAATTTAAGGAATTGTTGTTATAACGGCCATAGTAACACACTTTCTATAAAAATATCAGGCCTACCTATTGCGGTTCAAAAAATAAGGTAATATACGTGGAAAACATGTCACTGATGAATCACCCTTTAGTAATTAGTAATTGTTACAGCGGCCGAATTAACACATATACTGTAAACAAATCAAGAGTCTACCTATTACGGTTAAAAAAAAGGCTATTTAAGTAAAAATCATGTCTCTGTCGGAACACCCTTTGATTTTGTTATTTTTTATAAAGGCCATGTAAATTCTTTTTCTATGAATATATCAAGAGTTTATCTATTACTATTAAAAAATATGTAACTATACGTGAAAAACATGTCATAGTCGGATCACCCTTTAATTTTTAGTAATTGTCATATCGGCCGTGGCAACATATCTCCTGTACAAAATTTTAAGAGTCTACCTATTACGGTTCTAGAAATAAGGCGTTATACATGAGAATTATTTGTTATAGTTTCCATAGCAATAAACCTCCTGTAAAAACTTCAAGAGTCCACTTATTATCGTTCAAAACTTAGGCCATATACACGCAAAGCACGTCACTCTCGGAACACCCTTTAATTTTAAGGTTTAATTTGATACACTTGTTTAGAAAGCGAACATAGTGCTAATTACTGTCTGTAAATTTTAAGTGGATGCCTCCTATAGCTCAAGAAATAAAGACTTATAAACAAATAACACCTCACTTTCGGAACACCCAATAAGTTTTAGTATTTATTCCTATAGCGTCCACAGTTATACACCTTCTGTGAAAATTTCAAGAGTCTACCTATTATGGTTCAAAACTTAGGCCTTATACATGCAAATTACGCCACTATGGGAACACCCTTTAATAACACCTCTCTATCGGAACACCCTATAAATTTCAGAATTTACTACTATAGCGGAACAGTTATACACCTTCTGTTAAAATTTCAAGCATTTACTTATTATCTTTCAAAACGTAGGCCTTATACATGCAAATCACAGCACTATCGGAACACCCTTTAATTTTTAGGTTTATTTTTTATACTTGTTTATATAGCGAACTAAGTTTTAATTACTGTTTTTAAATCTTGAGGCTATGCCTCCTACTATAACACCTCTCTATCGGAACACCCTATAAGTTTTAGTATTCTTTGCTATAGCGGCAACAGCTATATATCATCTGTGAAAATTTCAAGAGTCTACCTATTACGGTACCAGAGATAAAATGCGCTGACAGACGGACAGACGGCCAGGCGGAAAGACATTGTTGCGAAAACAATAGGGTTTCATTTTTACCCTTTGGGTACGGAACCCAAAAAATAACACTCGCACATTTGTACAAGTATGAAATAAACACGTCCTCTCTTCAGCAGAAATGTACACACGTATATATATAACTACAGCAAAGAGAGGAAAGGCAACCTCGTGAATTTTGACTAAACATTCGCCGATTGATCGTGAATTTCATGGGCTAATAAAATATTTTAATAATAATTTTGAGTAAAAAAATCCTCCACCAAAACCAATGTAAGGGCTGATAACCAAATCTCTTTTGAGATCAAGCCATTTCTTTAGGTTTTAAAGCATGCTTTAGTCGCTGGAAGTTAAATGTGGATAATATATTGAATACGAGAGGATTTGTTTACCTAGTTCCTGGACCTTTAACCACACAAATATACTGATTGTTTTTTTTTTTTAATGCGATTATTTTAGCTCCAAATCAATGTCGAATTTGTCGAGCAGCTGTGACAATCCCATTATTTTGGGAACGTATTAACTCGAAGGAGTCCATTAATGTAACATTCGGTCAAGTGTGAGTATTCATTGGTTTGAATTGCTGTAGCACATGTAGTTAGCACGTTTACTACTACAACATGGTCACGAGTTCGATACCCAGCCGCGACAATATTTGTTTTTTTTAACATGTATTAATTAATGCACAATAGTACATATCACGGCGCTCTCTTTCGCCGGTATAGTCAAGAGCAAGAATGATAAAAGACAAGATTACGCCCTGCACATGATGTTCCCGTTGGATATATATAACACGGCGAATATTATCTTCCAAATGGTCAAGCGTTTGTGGCTTATCTGCATATACCAATGACTTTACATAGCCCCACAGAAAGTAGTCTAGCGGTGTTAAATCACAAGATCTTGGAGGCCAATTCACAGGTCCAAAACGTAAAATTAGGCGGTCACCAAACGTGTCTTTCAATAAATCTATCTATACGAAGAACTCTAGTTTAAGAGCAGTGGGAAAAGTTATTGTTTAGAAGAAATAAAAAATTGGAAATTCGAAGGGCTTTATGGAGTTAACGGAGATTTTGTTAAAAATCTAAAAGGTTTTTTTCCCAAAAATATCTATAGTAAAAATCCCACAAAATTATTAAATTAAAAACGTATTATGTGACCGCACAAAAAATAAAAAGGGAGCTAAGGGTAAAAAAAGTACATTTTTCAGAGGAGCCGCTTAAAGTTCACCATTTATTTAACATTTTTTTAAGAGTGTAAATGCTATCAACATACCTGCTATGACTCCGAAATTACCGATTATCACCATTTTTTAATTTTTTTCTAGTATTCAAATTACACACCGAAAAATTAATTGTTCGACTTCAGAAATCTTTGGGGGGATAATACTTCCATTCGATTACTCACTTAATTACTCACCAATTAAAAAAATAGTTTAATCCTTTAAAACGATTCATTAACGAACTTCAAAGTTTTCAAAAACTTTTGAAATTTTATGATTTTTTTTTCTGTACTCGACTTACATGCATGAAAAACAAACTTTTTAGATACGAATTCGGCTTCGGTGGATTCCGGACCACTGCCATTCGATTCTAAATTAAATTTCACCCAAAAACTAACTTTAGAATCGAAAAAAATCCGTCAACCCCTTAGGTCTCTTTCTCTGTGCTCGGTCCCATATAGAATTAATCCGCCATAGAATAAATACAAATGGTAGAGATCAGTTTCCAAAGAAATTTTTTCTGAAAATATTTGCTGAAATTATCAAACCCTCTGCTCGCTACAACCTAAAGTAGAGTATGTAGAAAAAGTGATATTTTTTTAAGAGTAAAATAGCAAATTATTAAAGCTTATACACATGCCTACATTATATCATGTCTGACTGAGCAGATGTTGTTGCATCACACCAGCTAAATAAAAACAGCTTTCTACTGTCTATCTGTCTGTCTTTCTGTCTAACCTAACAAACACCCAATCTACCAGAGTAATTGTCGCCTATAGTGATGTGAAAAATTGTGGCCAGAGCCTATATTAAAGTGTAAAATCCTTTTGATCCCAACTAGTTTTTCGGCATGTGTTTTATTTCACTTCATTTTGTTTTGCTTTATTTTTTTAAGGTTGTGGGGTGATAAAGTCAAATATTTTTTTCTGATTTTGTTTTTTAAACTGTTTCCTATCAGATTTTTTTTACGAGCTGCTATCATTTATGGTAAAATCATAACGGCTGAATAAAAATCACACAAAAAAATATTGCATACTTTAGGGAATAATGTCACAGCTGTTTGGCCATTCCATGTGCATAAGTTTTTAATGCTTGTTTTAGCAGCGCATAAAACACTTTCACATTTCTATAGATTTGGCTTTTATATACCTGACATTTTTTTATGTTTATAATTTTTTAATTTGTTTCCTTTTTTTAGTTTGTTAAAGCTATACAATTTGACAGCCAGTAGCCAGAAATAATTAAACTTAATCGGATTTACGAAAAAACTGCAGAAGCCAGCTCATGTTCAAATTAACAGCAGGTTGGTTTTACTACTTTCGTCCCTTTCCTTAAAGCGTTTTAGCGAGTTATGGAATTTGTTTGTTTTAAAAATAAAATTATAATGATGATGATGATGATTTCTGTTATGAATAATCCTAACGAAATTGGTGAAACGATAAACTCGATAAGGGCTTATGAAAGAAGCACTTTAAAAATTAATGAAGTTTTGAAAAAAAGTTCAAGTGAATGAATATTGAAATATTATTTTAACCAAAAAGCAAAATAAATGGTGCCAATTGTGCAGGTCGTCCAGAAGACCAACAAATCGTTATAATGCATGGAATGATATTGGACGATCGGAAATGGGATAAGTATTTAAACTTCGTGGATTTTTAAAATATTTTTTATATTAATATTTCGACATTAACAGCGCATTCCACGTCATCGGCGTCCTGACAATATGTTCTTGATACGGTTTATGTATTTACTTTATATAGAGGTACCCATCCCTGGGTAATTACTTAGAAACATTGGCTTTAAATAAAATTATAAAATTTTTTTATAAAATTCTAAAAATATTTTAAGGTTGTGTAAATAGTGTTTTAGATTTCCCGCTGACAAAAATAAAAGGTGCTGCCAGTTTGGTAAAATATTAAATCGCTAAAATTGCATACTTGTGCTTCATTTTCTCTTTGAAGTGAGCTATTTTTACGGGAAAAAGTATCCTATAGGTACCTTTTCACAAAGTTTTATTAAAATCCATCCAGTAATGTTTAAGTGATGCGAACACAGATAGACGGTAAGACATTTATATTCATCTAACTCCAACTAGAGCATAGGCCGGAAAGATCGACAGACAGACAAAAATTCCAAAAAATTGGTGTTTTGCATTTCATTTCCTTTACCATCCGCACCAGCAACAAAATTAAAAAAAAAAAAAAAAAAATTC